>JAKLLY010000009.1:600000-775431 GCA_022813715.1 Cladosporium austrohemisphaericum
GGTCATGTATGTTCCGGCAGTTTCATTTTGAGAAGCCAGTGCGCCTTTGAGATATCCTCCAAGAGCCTGGTGAGGAATGTTTACGTGGCGGTGGCCGAGCAGACGACTGGAGGACACTCCGCCACCACCTGCTGTGTCGCTACCTGAGATGCCGGCATAGAAGGCAGTATAGTTGTCTAGCTTGGAGGCAGAGTACGAGATTGAGATGGTCTGGTTATCGCCATATTCATGCATCTGGCTTAGAACAGGCTTCATCAGATCATCCAGGTGCTCCTTGCTCATGTTGAAGCTCCACAGGGCTTGGGCGACGACAGCGCCTGTGGTAAAATCCGGAGCCGAAGGATTGAACGCCTTTCCTCTGGACCCAGAAGCAACAGACATAGCACCAGCAACTCCAGCATCCATGAGACCAGGCAGAGCTCTGAACAAGATGGCGGCTGCATTCCAAGAGGCGTTTGCGCCGCCTTCGCTAAGAGGTGCGACTGTAATAGTTCCCATATTCACAGTCTTGGGAGCTGGGAAATGCCGAATGACATACTCGGTCACGACACCATACTGACCCGCTCCGCCGCCCCGAACGGCCCAGAACAAGTCGCTGTTCTCCATCTCGTTGGCAATCAGACTGTCACCTTGTGTGGTGACCACGCTAACTTGAAGGACCTGCTGTGCAGCCAGTCCGTGTGTGCTGGCTAATGGCCCATGTCCGCCTCCTTGGATGTACCCCCCGAGACCTACACTAGGGTCTTGACCAGTGGTAACGACGCGGCCTTGGGATAGAGCAAAGTCCAACACAGTGCCCCAGCCAAGGCCGCTACCAGCGATAAAGACGTCTTCGGTAGCATTTGGTTGGCCGGGAATTTGCCAAGCTATGTTCCGTTTGAGGTGATTGAAGTTGTGAGTCCAGATAGAGAGGGCAAAAGCACCGCTGGATCTAGAAGGGCATTAGCTTTGGCTACGGTGAGAGGACACCGAGTACTGAGAAAGACTTGCCGTCCATTTAGATCATGCCCAGTTCCTTTGACAACGATCCGCACATCCCTAGCAGCGGCCCACCGCATCGCTTCCGCAATCTGGCATTCGTCTGTAGCATTGAGAACATAAGAAGGTAAACCACCTAGCCGGCAGCCCTGCAACTCTGAGTATCCGTCCACTCCGGTAGGCAAACAAGAATTGTTCGCAAACAGAGGAGCCCCAATCGATTCCGGTTGGGCTGAGTGAAAGATACTCGATGACCAGTTTGACTGCACTGACGAGCAGGTGTAAGGCGAATGGAAAGCGGTGTTGTTCCAGCAAGAGGCGGCTACAGGTGACGTAGCAATCAAGGATCCGTTTACCGACTCGTTCAGAGCGTCCCAGTCGGAAATGTCAGGCCAGGAAGAGTCGAGCGGGTTGGCTTTGCATTCTGCACCGTTGGCATTTGGTTCAGTCGCTAAGACGACCTGCGTTCCCGCGAGTAGGAGAAGGAGTCTGGCTATCATAGCAGCTGTCAATTCGAGAAAGTTATTTTGGAGGAAGCTCTCGCATCTGGGTCAAGAACTTGTCCTTTTATACGAGAGAAGTGTGAGCATTGCGTTGACCGCATTTTCTGTCAACACACCGGCACGCACCATCAGTCAGGGAGCCGAGCAAATAATTGATACTCGGAGTTATGCTGGGTCAGCGTTGCGTAGTCTCTTAGCATACCTTAGCCTACCTTCACGCCTGTTTTTTCAGTGTGGAGAGAGGGTAGTAGACAGCGTATGGGATACGGACCGTATTTGATACGCACCCTTATCCCTATGCACGTACGACTTGAGACGCTCAGGCCAGGTGCAAAAACCATCAATCGTATGTGCAATGATCTCGAAAGCCCTAGTTGAGAACCTGTGATCGCATGTTACCGATAATGTCTGTGGGAGAGAGTGTGTGTGAAGATGGCGTGCGTGTCTTCGAAGACTTCCTTTTGTTTGCCCGCTGTGATTGCTAGGGTCAGGGTTGGGGCTAAATCGCTACGCGTGTGATGTCTTCCAGTTCCATTCGTCTTGTTCCCTACATGCTCCATGTCTGCATACCATCTAGTCACGGAGAATGTCTGCAGTGAGGAAACACCTCATCTCCTGCGCGACTCATTGAGAGCTCTCGATGTCTATGTACACATGACTACTTACGACACTCTCTCGGTCAATCACAAAGGTGTCGACTGCTCTCAGCTGACGCTCATGAACAAGCGAATCGTGGCGTGAGGCACAGAAGCTCTCATGCCACCAATACATGTAACTTCAACGTCTACGTAACAAGCCTCTGTGACAGCCTAAGCCCAGGTCTACCACGCTATATTCCCGACAAATCACTAATCCATGCCAAAGGCCTCTACAAAAACATGGCTCCTCAGTGTGATGCATGCCACAACACTCTCAAGCAAACCAAAAAGATAAGCAAGACCTTGACCAAAGCAGCAAAAGAACACAGCCGACCGCCATTCGCCGAATATCTCGACCTCGTCTCCTTCGTGGCCGTAATCACAATCTCCTTCTCACTCTCAGCCAGCCAGGGATTCGCTACGAGCCAGAGCCTGTTCGGCGTGACACTCGATGCCAACGCCACGGAACTAGCAGCGCAGGCCGCACTGAAAGAAGTCACTTACACAGCGACTCTACTTTCCTGGTCCGCAGCCACATCGGCCTTTTCTCTCATCATCGCCCTCGCCTTACGCATCTTGCAGACTTACGATGTGTTCGTCAAACTCTCCAAGAAAGAAAACTTCTGGGCTCGTCTGGTTGGCGCCGGCAGCTGGACTGCGTTGGCATCGCAGGCTGTTGCGATGTTGTTGATTGGCCAGTCGCTGAAGATAACTAGTCTGGGAAGCGGCTGGATGATTCAGGTAGATTTTCACAGCGTGTCCGACTTCAACACCAGGTGGACGAGAATTGCTGACAACGGACATCAGGCCTCTTTGGCCGGTATAGGAATCACTGCTATCATTTTATTTTGGAGACTTCTATGTATCGAGAAATCGCAGCGAGCGGAGCCCAATAGCTCCGACAGTGATTGATCGTGAGACGACGTCAAGCACCCTTTCGGTCCTTTGAGCCCGTTCACAAATGCGACTCGGAGATGGCTCGACCATCAAGACGCAGTTCTGTGGACATGAAACATCCAACCATATTCCTAGCTCGGTATTCAATTCTCACTCTTTGACCGCTCTCAAAGTATACGACAGCGGCATTCGGTCCCTGCCCTCCTTCAGTGCCCACTCCCCTCCATCGAGCAAGTCAGCAAACGACATATATCTCACCTAATTCCCAGCTCACCAAGCAATGAAAAAAAGGAGGAGCAAACTCACCACTACCAACATCAACCATCATCCCCGGCAGCGCATTCCACGGCATACTCCTATGTTCCACTAACCCTGTCACCCTCAGCCCGGCTTCCAGCACCGCACTTACAATCTCTCCCAACCCATGATTCCACTCCACCGTCCTCTGACTCTCAAACGTTTTCCCCTCCATCTCCAACCGCACATACGTAGACGGCACATCCGAGACAATAGGCTCCTCCGTCTCGAAGTACGGATACTCCACCACCAACCTCTCTTTATCTTCCTCCCCAATTGTGAACAGAACAGGATGTCCTTCGCGGATGAAAAGTTCGCCGCCAGGTTTTAATAGGGCCGCGACGGTTCTGGCCCAGAGTTTGATGTCAGGTAACCATCCCAGCGCTCCAATACCCGTGAATACCACATCCCACTTCTCGGTCCCTAGCACTTGCGGAGCAGCGTACACATCTGCCTCGACAAACTCAAGCTTCTCGCCTCCCGCTGCTTTGGAGGCGAGGTCTAGTGCTTCGCGTATGCTCACTGGACTAAGGTCTAGACCTGCAACGTGGGATGCTCCCAAGCGGGCGAGCGAGAGCGTGTCGGTGCCAATATGGCATTGCAGGTGGACAACGGTTTTGTCTTTCAAAACTGGGAGAAGAGGAAGGTCGAAGTTGACGGTCGTGGAGAGGAGGGTGGGATCTGCGATTAGGGCAGTGACGTGGTAGTCGGGCGAAGTGGCATGCTGTTGAAATGGATGGGTAAGATGATTGAGAATCCATTAATGTCGTTCGTATCATATGATATCAGACTTACATGTGGAGCCCGCTCATCCCATCTTGCTCGATTGATAGCTAGATAGTCGATTGGCTCTGTGGCAGAAGTGTGTTGTTGTTGTTGTTGTTGCTGTTGCTGCTGTTGTTGTTCCGTCGAGGAAGACGTCATGGTGCAGACCACAACGAATTGTACCTTATTTCTCGGGTAAATATTTAAAAGCGAGAGTTAATTGCTTAGTTCGATGATCGTCCGTGATAGATATCTCTTTGAAGGGAGCGTAATATACCGCGGTGCTTGATATAAATACACTCTCAACCGGCGTCCGAATACCGACACCGCGGGAGGCCCGTCCGAAAGCTGATGTTGAAGTTTAAAGTCAAATAAATTGGATATCGTAAGTCCGTGGAATGCATGGCCGTATCAGGAGAATCGTGCGAGCTGTCACGTCCCAAGGGCAAACACGAACAAGGCGACAGAATTGCTGACATGCAGTGACGAGATGCATCGATCCAATCCGGCGCGCATGTAGGAATGGGCGCGCCAAGCGCCGACACGAGTGCTTGGGTATGAGATGTATAGTAGAATTTGTGACTACATTATTAGCTACATGATATTATACCGGAACCCGTACCAGGAAAAGGTCGGTAGTCCGAAAGCGAGATATTCGTGAATGTGCCGTAGCCAGATGAAAGAGAAAGAGAAGACAAAAGGGAAAAGAGAGATCGTACGGATAGACAAGCCCCAAATCTCGCCAGCGAGCATGCCTTCCGTGGCAAAACTGAAACGCCCCGAGTTCGTATGTCCAGAGCAAAGGGAAAGGAGAAGCCATTTTTCAATCCTTTCCTATCCCGTGTTATATGTTTCATTCTGCACAGTGTGTTTCCCATTTTTCTATCCACAAACAAACAGAGTCCGTATCTCCTCGATCTAGCTTCCAGATGCAGATATGTGTGTGTGGTGTGTGGTGGTTCGTAAGACGCTCGAAATGCAGCAAAAGTGCTCCGCTTGAGGCGATTGACCATCAGACGGAACAAGTATCCAAAAAACAGAGGAGGATCAACCAGCTGATAGTACGCTTGATCAGAGATTGACAGCAGCTTAGAAGTTGCTGGCCGTGTTGACCGCGCCGTTAGGGTTGCGGTATGAATCGGTCGAAAGAGTCGGAGCGTGGCTCGAGGCAGAAGTCTGCTTCTCGCGGCCGAGACTATCGCGCGGCGAGCCAGCAGTTCCCATGCCAAAGTCGTCTACGGCCGCGGCCTCTTCGCGCTTCTTCTTTGCCCACAGTCTCCATGCGACGATCGCAATACCACCAATGAGGATCGCACCGCCGATACCGCCAACGACACCTCCAATGATGGCCTTTGTTTGAGAGGACATGGGTCCGCTGCCACCTCCGCTGCCGCCTTTTGCGAGGGTAGGATCGATGGTAGCGGTTGCGACTTCAGTGGAAGAGACGACGCGGTCGCTGGTCAGAACTCGGGAGCGGAGGGTGCCATCTTCGGTGAAGTAGGAGGTTGTGGTGAAGGGCTCTGTAGATTCACGGACGATGTTGGATGTGATTGTGGTTTTAGAGGAGAAGGTGGAAGGATCGATGGTGCTGCTGCCGATGACGAGGAGAGGGTCATCGTCTTCGTCGGAGATGGTCTGAACGGCAGATGTTGAGCGAGGTGCTGACGAGACGGGGACAGAGGAAGTGATGGTGCTTCCTGCGCTGTCAGTGGTGGTCACCTCTGATTGGGATACTGGTGTGCTAGAGGGTCCTGCCGATGTGCCGGTCTCTTCCTCCGTGGTATCATCGCTTGTAGTTGATTCTGAGGTGGTCTCTGAAGGCTGGTCTGAAGTAGGCGAAGCTGTGGGCGCTGTGGTGTCGTTGTTGTCGTCCGTCGAAGTTGTTGGCTCAGCAGAGGTGGTAGTCGGCTCACTCGAAGGCGGTGTTGTGGTGCCGGGTTCATCGGTGGTGGATGGTGGTGATGTAGTAGCGCTAGTCTGTGACGTTGTGGGATCCTCAGATGTGGTCTCGTCAGAAGTGGTAGTTGGTGCACTGGAGGAGCTGGTAGTGACTCCAGTGCCCACGACCTGTCGCTTGGGCATGACGCCTTGTGGGATCTCCTGGGCGTGCGCGTGTGCGAAGCTGGCTAGAGCAGAGAACATGATGGATGAAGGTCGCATGGTCGGCGATATGATGGTGTGTAGTAGTCGACCTTCGCTACTGCAGGCACTCGCTTCCAGACCCCAACGACAGAGAAGACGCGACTTGGTCTGGCCTGTCGTATATTGCAGGCGTTTGATTGGTGTGGCGCCAGGCGGTGGTAATTTCCAGCGGAGCCTTCTCTCTCGTGGCTCCTTCCCGAAGCAGTAAAGCGAAGGTGGTAGTGAGGTCGAAGATGTACAAGCGAATGTGGCGAAACGGCGGTGGCGATGGGGTGTGAGAGCAAAAAGTAGTTACAAGAACGATAACGATGATATTCACAAGGGAGAGAGAAGAGAGAGCATCAGTCACCGGCGACAGCAGGCAGAGCAGGAGGCAACGGGCGTGGCTTGCCGCATGCACTCGTAACGCTCTTCCGTCGGCGCACTATTTCTGGATGGCCAGGTCGTCCCACGACCTGAGCTTACCGCGCCTGGAAGAAGAAGCTGCAGCAGAACCTCGCCTGCGCAAACCGCAATCAAGCAGCCATGCAGATGCTTTTCAGCCACGACATTATGTCTGTATGTTATTATAGTTCTCACGTCTCACACTCTACATCCCACAGCATCTCAACAGGCACTCACCTCTCATCTCCTCCGCCACCAAACACGCATCCCACATCCCAACGGCCAGTACACGCACCCCAGACAGAGTAGACTTCGCTAGTCTCGCGGTCGCGGCGAGGGCGGGAAGGGGGAAAATCCTCCGAGTCAGGGTAGAAGGTCGCGGTAGCCCTTAGCAAGTTAGTGCCGTTGCGAAGGACAAGGATGCGGCGACACCGAGGCCTCTTCAGGCTTGTGACGGCAAGTCGGAGATCGGCGGCTGTGTCATCATCTCTTTATGTCGATACTACCTCCTATAATATGGGAAAATCTCGCGCATTCGAATTCGATTGACGATGTTTTCATCTTCAAATTGACGACGTCAATGGCTGGCCTCAAAGATCGGAGTCGGGAATCGTGTTTTCTTCTACTCCATTCGATTCTCCAAGCCCCATGGTGCGACATCAACCCGTTAAGCCATCCGCGGTAGGTCGTTTCGAAACAACGCCCGACCCTGATCGCGTGTTTGCACCACGAACAAGCGGTCCCGAGTCTTCCGAAGTCAGTCATGATATGGAGCGAAAGGGCCTACAAGCTGAGAACTGTTCAAGGGTATCCCGCACTTCTGGGGAGTCTGCTAATAGAACCCTTCCTTTCACGCGAGGCACAAAGGACGAGAGCCTACCACCGACTTACGCGAAACCCCCCAAACCAAAACATGACTGTGTCTCTCTGTCAAACGTGCAATCTCCACGTCTCGACTCCTGCTCCGTTAGAAGTTCTTGCACTGTTGAAGACATCACCGTGTAAAACAGAAATACTATCATTACCAGAGGCATAGAATAGCAATAGCACTGGTCGCCGGACAGAAACAATTAAAACGCGAAAATGACCTTTCCCCCCCTCTCATACTGCAATCACGGGAACTGGATAACCGAGAAAAGGGCAGACAAATAATTAACAACTCTGAAGAAGTAAAGGCGAAATCAATTTCTACAAGAAGTTTCGAAGACTGTTCATTACGCTAAAAGTACCAAGAAGAAGAGAGCCGCACGAAAAAGCCCAGGAATGCGCCTTTCCGCTGACCCAAACAATACGAAAAAAAGCGGCCGTTAATCCCCGTGGAACATCATAAAGTCTCCTTCTCACCACCCAATTCCCGAAGTTCCCGGAGCAGATCAACCAAAGCACTAGGTCATCATACTACGCCTCCTACTGCTCGCATTCGCCGTTGCTGTCCGACTACCACTGCCTGCCCTTGTTTCGCCCGAAGAAGATGCAGCTTTCAACGCATCCTTGGGGATAGAGGAATGTCTGCGGTGACTCCTAGGTACCGCTTTGGGCGCTGCTGTTGATTGATCTGCCGGCGACAGAGAGGTTGAAGACGAGTCTTTGAAGTCGTAGAGGTCTAGTTCTTGAAGTTTGCGCGCTGCGTCGTCGAGGTCTGTGTCGGCAGCAGCGGCTGTCGGTCCTGCAGGTTTTTCTTGAGCGGGCTGGCGGACTCGTTGGCGAGAAGATGAGGGTTGTGCAAGGACTCGGGATGAGGGAGGCGGTATGTCTGTTGGCTTCTCGTTGGAAGACGGCAAGAGATGTCTGTCGTCTTTCTCGGGCCTGACGATCGAGTCAAGACTGCTGACGCTACCGCTCTTCGACTCGAGAGGGCTTGTAGCCCTGGCTCTGGCAGCGGACAGAGTCGGCTCGCCAGCTGCAGGCAAGTTCTTCCAGGCGTCCTCATCTTCCGGCTCCTTCTTGATGAGCACTGCGTTCCGGGCTTTCTTCTCAGCCGACTCGTTCATAGCGCGCCGGTGATGCTGAAGTCCGGTCACGGCATCCATCATGCCTTTTTCTTGTCGTCGCATCTTCGCGCCTAGACTGGGCTCGGCATAATTGACAGCAGATCGTGCTCGTCGAGAGGGACGAGCGGTCTCGGTTGTGCTTGTGCTGAGACCGCCCGGTGGAGGAGTTCCAGTGCGCTCAGTAGGCGCAGCAGACAGCTCAGGAGTTGGGGAGAAGAGATCAGGCGCGGCTGGGGTGTGCAATGCCGAATCTTGGGGCGGTGCCGGAGACTGCAAGCCTGGAAGTTCAATGGTGGCAACGCTGACTTCGGGCTCAGGCTGCAGAGGTGGAATCACTGATAGTCTGGATCTCCGTGCATTGGTGCGATCCTTAGCAGCACCGAATTTGGGCTGAGATGGCTTCTTCACATCGTCGGTGTTGGGCTTGTCTGGACTTGCCACAGCCTTTCTGGGAGACATGTTGACGCTCTTGTCACCCAACACCTTGCGTGCTGACTGTGGCGCTGGAGCTTGGATCTCGACAGTCTCGACATTCTTTTCTGGCTCAGAAGGAGCATCGATAGAAGTTTTGGTCGGTTCTGCAGAAGTCTTGCGATTGAAAGTGAAGTCAGTCTTGCTTGGGCCCCTCGCAGGTCGGTCCAGATCCCGGTCAGCCAGTTTCCTCTTCGCGCCTGTGCGAAGTGTTGAACCACCAGATTCTGCTTCAGAGCTTGATGGTGACGGTGGCGGGAGAATCGAATGTCGTCGTAACTCGAGCTTGGGCTGACTGTCTTTGCGCCTGCGTCTAGTCTCCAAGTTGACAGACAAGCTCGCAGGCAGATCATCCTCGTTTGTCTTGGTTTCTCTTTCCGTTTCCAGCGCTTGTGTCGATTCCGGCATCGGTTCCACTTCAGTCTCCCCAGGTTGCGCGACTGTGCGAGCATCGAACTTGATAGGATCCTGACACTCGAATCGCGCAACAGGTGGCGGGCCCAGGTCGGGGCTTTCGTTACTGCTTCCATCGCTGAGTCGTATAGCCTTGATCTCCGCCGCTTCCAGCGTCCGTCGTGGATGAGCTTTGTCTTCATCGATCGTAGGCATCTGACAATCCCGCATCAGATCCGCCAAAGGCTGCCTTTCACGGAACTCCATCTGTGACAGCACACTCATTCTCCTCTCTTCGCGCTCCAGCATCTCATCCGCCGTATCCTCCTTCTTTTCCTCGATGCCTTCAACAATACCGCTCAGCTCCTTCAATTTAGCCATCATCTCTTCTTTGAACCCTCGCACACCCTCCTTGCTGCTCTGTCGCCGCGCATCCTGCTCTGCACTCCGCGCCCGTAGTAATTCCTCTCTCAGCTCCAAGTTCGTCTGCAGCAGTCTGCTGACATCGATCTCCAAACTGCGGATGCGCAACGATTGCGATGAATTGTTCTTTGCGAGTTCGCGGTTCTGTCTGATAAAGCGGCGTTTCACTTCGTCGAAGTCAGCGGGTAAGTTCTGCCTGGGATGAGGTGGGCGCGATTTGGTGCGCATTATCTCGGCGCGCTGAGGCGCATAGCGAACGAGTTTGTTTTGTCAGGGAATGTGATGTGGAACAGACAATACTTACGGGCATCGACGCTCTCCGGGCCTCCTACTCCCCCAGCCAGCACTGTCGCAGGCACAGCAGGTGCGGCAGGCGGCTCGTTCAGTCTCGCCATCCGGCGTGTCGCATCCAAGAAATGGCTGCTGAATGTATATCGTCCAGTCGCTGTATAGTATATGTAGCGATGCTGATGGTGTGTGCCGGCGAAGTTGCTGGCGTAATTATTCTTTTGGGCGGTTAGCGATAGGCGGCGGGTCTCGAATCGAGTCGTGTGTTGGTTGCGACAGCCACAAGCAGCCCAGAAAGTCTCGCTGTGTTTACTTCGATCAACAATCAGCACTAGCTGAGCAACGCCGAGCTTAATCCGCGCCAGCCTGCGCGATAGCTCCACAACGCGTCTGCCCCGCCGAGGAGTGGGATGCGATGCTCTCGTCTTGACATGGCGTAGACGGAACTGCAAGTTACAATAATAAATATCAACCTCACCAACTCGAACATGTCCTTCGCGCCCCGACAGACGACTATCCGCCCTTCCTCCGGCCTCGGCTTGGGCGGCTCGCAAAACTCCCAATCCTCCGCCCTACAAGCGCGCATCAACGAAAAGAAAACCGAGCTCGAATCACTTCGCCAATTACGCGACTTGAGCGCCGGGCTGGCAGGACAAATGCAGCAGCTTGAAGAGAAGCTAGGGACGCTGAGCGATGGAACCGAAGCTGTGGCTGCTGTGATGGCGAATTGGGGAAGTGTGCTGAGGGCGGTCAGCATGGCTAGTGGTAAGTTGAGGGAGAATAATCTTGAGGTATTTCGGAAGGACTATCAGGGCGTGAGGCTAATTGTTCTCTCCAGCGGGCATACCGAAACCAAAGGAGGAGAGCAGTGGTGCTGGAGATGATGATGCGCCAGTACCACAACAACTACCGCAGACTCTGGTTAGAATTCCAATTCACCAGCACGAGGCTGCACAAAGAGAGCAGGAGAAGGAAGCTGCTGCTGGAGCGGGCTGAACTGATGCCGAAGATGTCACAAGTCTGACGATACCTTGACAAAACGACTACAACCGGCATTGCAGCAACCGAGGAAGGCATGTGGTTACGTGATGGTGAGGCTACTTTCTATGCTACAGATATGATGAAGGTGATCCAGGCAGAACAGAGCTGTCCAGGAAGGTGAAGTCGAAGGAAAGCATAGTGCCAGAGAAGTGAGGCAAGACTTGTTGGGGCTGAGGTCGAAGACCCGTGACATGGTCACGCTTGGGCTACCTGACTATCCGTTTCAAGGCGCTGCAACATGAGGCTACCAGATGGTCTCTTGCGAAGGCATCTCGCAAGAAAGGTAACTGACGCCATTCTTGGTTGGCGTGGGTGGTGCGCAGGGAGGCATCGCCACGTGAACTTCGATGCAGCAATGCATGGCTTTGGGCAAAGATCTACCAGTCTCTGCTTCCCATAGCCGTGCTGGTGGTCGGGAACCAAGGTTGGTGCCAGGCGGGATTGTGTGGTCGATAGGGCTGGTTGTGGCCATTTGAAGGGCCATCCCTTGCGCGAGACGACGGGAGCAGGCCACGGCCTTCGTATCGTATCTTACAGCAATTTCGTAGTCGCATGGACATTTGCTCATCATTCCATCTCTCAACCCTCGCGTTTGTTCTTAGGCTTCGGTTGCCTCTCATAAGCATTTGGGCTCGGCTTCCTGTCCTTCGCTTTTCCCTTGCCTTTACCATTGCAGTCCCCACCCTCTCCATGATCATGCCCATGTCCATGCCCCTTCTTCCCATTCCCACCAGCTTTCCTCGCCCTACTCAGATCCGGTTCATCGTCGCTGTCACTATCGCTCGACGAACTCGAAGAATCCGAATCGGAATCGCCAGGCTCGTGTGGCTTATGGTAGATGCAGCAGACTTTACTGCTCTTCTTTCCCATTCCCTCGTTGTCGACTACGTCTTCGGCCCATTGGATTCCTCTTCGCTCTTGGGGTTCTGCTCGGAGGCGAAGGGTACCGCTGGGTGTGCTGGGTCCGGCATTGGTTGTTTCGAGGATTGTTCGGCTGCCATTTGTTGCGTTGGTGGGTGTTGCTGTTCCTGAGCCACGGAGATGGTGTTGTTGGGGCGGTGGTGACATGATGACGGTATGTGTGAGGTGATGTTCGCAATGCGCGAGTGGGGTTGTCTTTGATGATGTTTTGCGCGGGTTTAGGGTCAAAGGAACAAGGGCGGTGCTTGTGTGACGGTTCTGGAAGGGTCAGGAACTCTCGCTCACTGATTATCGCGATAAGGCGGGGTCGGCGTCGGCTTTGAGCGAAGAGTGGAAGACCCACCTTTGCTTGCTGGTCGTGCATTTGGAGATCGGCCAGCTCTGGGTTGCAGGGTAAGGTAGTTTTGATTGATGCATGGGATAATTCACTGTCGAGATACTTGAAAGCCCATCGATTGAATACTTACATTTAATCGCACCCAGTGAAGTGCACTGCAAACGTGTCCCTCATGACGTCTGATTAATCAGTCGGGCAGCCTGCCACCAAACTCCACTCCGCAACGCGCTCGGTCACCAACCGCAGAAGACTTCAGTCTTGTTAGACCGCTTCAAAGTCGCCCCCACCACGACACGCCGCCTGCAAACTGCTTCCCCAAACCACTCTCTTCCACCACCCAACACCACCCTCACCCTCCCTCACCGCACCCTCCCACACCGCACCACCCCTCCCACGCCTGCCTACACTCGCCCCGCCTACCGCCGCCACTGCATGTTACACGACTAGGCTCCATCGCCCGTCTGCACGCGTTAAGCGCTCCATAGTCTTGCGGACAGACTGTTTGCGCTCCCGCAGCCAGGTCTGCTCTCTCTCACAAACGCCTCCCACGACACCTCCCCAACACAGCCCACCATGTCTATGAGCATCGAAGAGCTCGACGCCACCGTGCGTGCCTTCTACGAGGGCCGCGGTGAGCAGCAAAAGGCCGCCCAAGCCACCCTCAACCAATTCAAAGAGAACCCCGACGCGTGGCTGCTCGTCGACAAGATCCTGCAAGACGCACAATACCCTTCGACGAAGTTCTTGGGCCTCCAGATCCTCGACAACGTGATCATGACCAGGTGGAAGGTGCTGCCGCGCGAACAGTGCATGGGTATCAGGAATTTTGTTGTCAACTTCATCATCGAGCTCAGCAGCACAGAGGAGAACCTCAAGAAGGAGAGGACGCTGCTGAACAAGCTCAACTTGGTCCTCGTCAGCATATTGAAGCAGGAGTGGCCGCACAACTGGCCGACATTCATTAACGAGATCATCTCAAGCTGCAGGAGCAGTCTTCCGATTTGCGAGAACAACATGGCCATTCTGCGCCTGCTGTCCGAGGAGGTCTTCGACTTCTCAGCCGAACAAATGACCTCCACCAAGACACGGCAGCTCAAGCAGAGCATGTGCGACGAGTTCACCAGCATCTACAACCTCTGCTCCGAGATTCTGCGCACTGCCGACCTACCGAGCTTGATCAAGGCCACCCTCGAGACTTTGCTCCGCTTCCTCAACTGGATTCCTCTGGGCTACATTTTCGAGACGCCACCAAGTGGCCAGTCGTTGATTGAGATCCTTCGCAGCCGCTTCCTGGAGACACCCGAATTCAGGAACATCACTCTTAAGTGCTTAACGGAGATCGGCAGCTTGCAGACTGAGCACAACTGGGACGAGAAGCTCGTACAGATGTTCACTGAGACCCTTACCACAATCTCTAACATCATTCCGCTCTCCCTCGACCTCAAGACCACCTACGCCTCATCAAACAGCAAGGACCAGGAGTTCGTGCAAAACTTGGCCCTCTTCCTTTGCAACTTCTTCAGCAACCATCTTCCCGTCATTGAGGCCCTTCCCAACCGAGATTTCCTGCTGCATGGTCACTTCTACCTTATCCGCATCAGTCAAATCGAGGACCGCGAGATCTTCAAGATCTGTCTGGAGTACTGGACTAAGCTAGTCTGCGAGCTTTACGACGAGATGCAGCAGCTTCCCATCACCGACCTCAACCCTCTGGTCAGCATGGGTGTGAGCGGCCTGGCCAACGGCGGAGCCCCGAACCCAACTGCCATGGCCAACTACCCTCTGAGGAAACACAAGTACACTGATGTGCTTTCTAACCTGAGGCAGGTCATGATCGAGAAGATGGTCCGTCCGGAGGAAGTTTTGATTGTCGAGAACGACGAAGGTGAGATTGTGAGAGAGTTCGTCAAGGAGTCAGACACCATCCAGCTTTACAAGACCACAAGAGAGTGCTTGGTCTTCCTGACGCACTTGGACGTTGTCGATACCGAGCAGATCATGTCTGAGAAGCTGGCGAGACAAGTTGACGGTACAGAATGGAGCTGGGCAAACTGCAACACCCTCTGCTGGGCCATTGGATCTATCTCTGGTGCGATGAACGAGGAGACCGAGAAGCGCTTCCTTGTAACGGTCATCAAGGATCTTCTCGGCTTGACCGAGATGAAGCGTGGCAAGGACAACAAGGCGGTGGTTGCCTCCAACATCATGTACATTGTTGGACAGTACCCTCGCTTCCTCAAGGCGCACTGGAAGTTCCTCAAGACAGTCGTTAACAAGCTGTTTGAGTTCATGCACGAGACGCACGAGGGTGTCCAGGACATGGCTTGCGATACCTTCATCAAGATCGCCAACAAATGCAAGCGCCACTTTGTTATAACACAGCCAGGTGAGACCGAAGCATTTATCGACGAAATTGTTCGCACAATGCGGAAAATCACTTGCGATCTATCTCCTCAGCAGATCCACACGTTCTACGAAGCCTGTGGCTACATGATCTCTGCTCAGGGTCACAAGAACTCGCAAGAACGCCTGATTGGGGAGCTTATGTCTCTTCCCAACCAGGCTTGGGACCAGATCATCGCAGCCGCGCGCCAGGACCCGAACATCCTTCAAGATGGCGAGACCATCAAGATCATTGGCAACATCATGAAGACCAACGTCGCGGCCTGCAGCTCTATCGGCAGCTACTTCTACCCTCAGATCGGACGTATCTACGTCGATATGCTCACCATGTACCGCGCTGCATCCTCTCTTATTGATGAGGCTGTACAGAGGGATGGTAACATCGCCACTAAGATGCCCAAGGTCAGAGGTTTGAGGACAATCAAGAAGGAAATCTTGAAGCTCATCACAACCTACGTTGAGAAGGCGGATGACATGGAGATGATTCACCAGACCGTGGTTCCGCCTCTTCTCGAGGCTGTGCTGCTGGATTACAAGAGGAACGTGCCCGATGCACGTGAGGCAGAGGTGCTTGCGGTCATCACTGTGTTGATCACCAAGCTTCAGGTACGTTGGACTCCGCATACTACCAGATTCTCGATGGTGCGCAATATAGCGCCTTTTACATTAGCAATCACTGACATCTATCACAGGGCATGATGACCGAGCAGGTTCCTCCCATCCTCGATGCCATCTTCGAGTGCACTCTGGACATGATCAACAAGGACTTCTCCGAATACCCCGAACACCGTGTCGAATTCTTCAAGCTCCTCCGCCAGATCAACCAGCGCTGCTTCCCTGCATTGCTCACCCTGGACCAGGCTCACTTCAAGCTCGTCATCGACAGCTGCATGTGGGCATCCAAGCACGACAACCGTGCTGTCGAAGGCGAAGGTCTTAACATGTGCATCGAGCTCATCAGCAACATGGCCGAGCACACGAACCCCGATACTTGCAATGCGTTCTTCCAGAGCTTCTACACCACCATTCTCCAGGATGTCTTCTTCGTGCTTACGGACTCGGATCACAAGGCTGGCTTCAAGTACCAGTCCATGCTCCTCGCCCGCATGTTCTGGCTCGTCGGAACCGGCAAGATCCAAGGTCCCATTTACACCGAAGACGCTGGCACTCCTGGCATGTCGAACAAGGACTTCCTCCAGAACTTCGTCGCAAACCTTCTCTCCAACGCCTTCCCCAATTTGCAGGCGCCGCAGATCACATCCTTCATCTCGAACCTCTTCGACAGCACCGAGGATTTGCCCAAGTTCAAGCTCATCCTCCGCGACTTCCTCGTCTCTCTCAAGGAGTTCGCCGGCGACAACGCAGAGCTGTTCACCGAAGATCGCGAGAAGGCCGCTCAGGATGCTAAGGAGCAGGAGCGTTCGCGCGCCATGAAGGTCGGCGGCCTGCTCAAGCCTAGCGAGCTTGACGACGATGAGCTTTGACTTGAGAAAGATGTTGAGCTCAGCAAAGGGGCCAGTCAGACTCAAGGCTGGGTCCACTGGGAGGCTGAGGCGCTTGGAATATGACAGGCTATGCCTGGTACTGCCGGTTCCCGCCTCATCACGTGGCTGGCAGGCAACGACAAAAAGGGCCACAGGTTGGACTCCTAAGCTGCAAGTCAGGTTTCTCCTGTTTTCCGCTCCTCTTGTCTTTTGTTTCATATCTTCCCTCTCTTGCGCATGGCGAGGGACTCCGAAGAAGGGCGCATAGCGAAGATATCCTGGCCGATGGGCGTTTTGTTCTTTCTTAATCCTCGATCTCTCATCTTCGAGGATCACGCGGCAGCGAAGAGTGGGCGAAAGTGAACGACTGATGCGGTTTGGCTAGGGAGCTAAGCGAGCCATGCATACATTGCCTTGCACTGGTTGGCTTCTGCGTGCTACGCTCTATTTGCCCTTCTCGTATCGTAGTTGAGTAGATCGACGATGACGAAGAAAGTTTTTGGTTTCCTTTTAGATATGATGGTTTGAGCCGAACAGACAAAAAGAAATGAATGATTATTATCTGAAATCCTTTGACGCTTGGATCTTGAGGCGATGTGGTTTCCTTTGTTCGAATTGGACTTTCCATCGTGCTATCTATTACTTGAGCGTCTCAAATTGGCATGTTCTTGTTTAAGGTCCTGAGAAGGTCGTTCGTTGCATATCGAGACGTTCGTCTTTCGGTGTACGAAACACTCTGGCAGAGGGGTCTCAACACAGTCAATCGTGTTATCTCGCAATCGAATCGCTAGCTACTCAGATTCAGAACTGCTGAAATCACTCTTACACCAGATACACTCAAAATCGATATCTATCAGAGAACACGAGAGAAGATGCTAACCCCAACTCTAACCCTTTAATCTCATGTTTGCAAGGATGAGACTCCCTGGCGTGGTCACACCTTTCAGACTTTGTCCCCTCGAACATCCTTCATGTTGCTCATCGTCTTCGGAAGCTCTCTGAGTATATGTACGAAGGAAGCCGATGGCAACCCACCGGCAGTTGCGGCATCTGGCCCGTCAAGGGTGTCTCTATTGAGCACGAGGCTTCATCGAACGTAGCGATACAACCGCGATTGGCCAGCTTTGTCGACAGCAAGTGCTCTTCATATCGAGACATCGCTTCGGACGATCGTCAAGTACTTTCTTCACGGTGTCAAGCCACTTGCGGAGACAGTGCATATGAATCGCTTATCGTCCAGCTCTGGACCATCGTGGCGGCGTACGTCCGGCTGAAGATCAGGCCATCTTCGACGCTTGTTATGCGGCCTTGCAGCGCTCATGCACCTGTCAAACTATGCAAGCCGTGTCATCGCCTCATCGGCACCATGCAATCGCCAATCTAGTGACTACATTTTACCACGGCTGTCGTGCAGATGTGATGTGGCGCCCGCCATGATCAGCACGGCCCGCTACATACCGGACGACTATGCCGACTAGAGGATAATCTTTGTAGAGCACGCAAAGATTCATTATCAGGACTGATCGTCAGGATGGCCAGACAAGCAGCGCCGACTCTATGCCGACTTCGACGTTGTCTCTAGACGATCAGAGCCTGCAAATGAAGTCCAAGACTGATATCACACCAGCCCGAGTCAATGTGAGACGAGGTCGCTATCAAGCATTCGCCAGGTCAAGGCACACATGTATCTGTCGGCACTGCGTACCATCGTACCATGGGATGGGTGGCTATCATGCGTCCTTCACAGCTCTGGAAGCCATCTGCAGATCGTCTTGACTTTGTATGCATGCTTTCAAGCGAGGCCGGTGTACATGTATCTCACGCAAAAGACGCCACAGGGCGGAAAAGGCAGCAAACACTTGCGTAGAGTTTGCAACTTGTCGGCTCAGCTACCATTACGACAGGGACGTTGATACGGTCTATTAACCTAGGCTGTCGACAAGAGAGACCCCCGAGGCGCCGCGTTAATACATTCAACTGAGCCACTGATGGGTATATACGCTCGAAGCGACTCGCCATACTATCAACAGGACATGTACGGACGGAAAGCATAGGGCACCGCTCATGCGTCGCTAGCAGCTCCTCAGCCAAGCCACTTCCTCTACATGAGCGTAGGTATCGTATGACAGTCTGTCTGGACTGCAGCGTCGAAAGTAGTGCCGATCGATAGTCACTCAGGTCTTGCGGCCATTCAGTCAGGTCATCTCCATGTCATGAGGCTTACTTCGTACATCAACCTCTGTACGAAAGAAGACAGGAGCAGCAATTGTACAGGGCGCGCGGCCTTCCAGCCAAGCCACGTTCATGTGACAGATATCCGTACCTTTCAGCGGCCTGCTTCATCACCAATGGTAACGCTAGCCACATTGTTTTTGAAGCAACAGCTCGCCAATACGTTCGAAACGATCGCTGATTGTTCTGCGTAAGGTCATAAGGTCAAGCGATTCTGCCCTACGGAGCACTCGCCTAGGATACATCCGCTTGTGCATCAGCCCATGAGTAGCTCAGGCTGCTGGGTGTCCGCCACCAATTAACATGGAAGTCTCATCGTCTCACGTGAAAACAGGGAATGTGGGCTATATAAGGTCATGTCCTAGACGCTCAACTTCTCTACTCTTCGAATCAACATTACCCAGACAACGGATCAATCATCGCACTCGATACATCAACTTCAACATGGGCGGATCCGACCACACCGAAACCGTTATCAACAACACCATCGTCGTCAACGTGCCGGCGGATCATCCGAACTCGCCGCCACAGCCTTTCGTGGACACGCTCATCAAGAACCTCAGATTGATGTTCAAAGGCGTCGTTCAAGACGTAACGGAACCCCACCCACAAGAAGCAGTCCAATCAACTCACAAATAGACCAGGCCACAGGTGATTCGCAGAAGGATCTGCAGCTCTTCTACCAACTGCTCGAGAACACAGCAACTCAGGAGTTCAAGGACTTCTTCGGCTACGACTTCAACGATGATAACACTAGGCCCAATGACATGAAAGACGACTCCTTCCACAGCCACAAGGACAAGACCAATTGCCCGACCACGGACCAACAGCGAATCGACCAGTATGTCGATAACCAGGTCTTTGGCCCTAATTCGGAAGTCCCGGCAGCGGTCGAGCCGGGGATGCGCAACGATCTTCTCGGTGTGCTGAGGCCTTTGCTTACGAATGGGCCTCTGCCTGGCTGGAATTCTTTTAGCCATAACCGTCGATACCACAACGAAGGCAAGGCCGATATCGAGGTCAATGTCGCCTTCGTCTGGACGATCGTCAATGCCGTGAACAACAACGGCGATCTCGTCCCAACGTTGTTCCTACAGTATGTGGGTGGGTTCTTCCATGCGAAAGATGGACTGTAGGAGCAACAAGGTTCGATGGAGATGCAATCCGTGTCGTGGTCGTTCTTCGTGTGAAGACAGTGACTTGGCGTGGGGGTATGGTCAGGTGAGGTTGGATGTCAGGTTCCTGTCGTTACCTACTACTTGAAGAGTGCTGTGGCGGTTGAAGGCCGGATGGGGCCAGAAAGAATGGCAGACTTCTGTCGTTACCTACTTGGCAAAGGAGACTTCTAGCTGCCTTCGACACCATCCACGTTCCGCTCTTCCTCAACAAATCCCTCACTCCGCACTCATTCCCTCCACCTGCCTCACACCCTCAATAGGCGCAAGCCACCCTACCCTTCTTTCGACAAATTGCTCCGCCTGCGGAAGAAGCTTGCTCTCATGCAGCTCACGATCGTCAACAGTGCCAATCCTGCAGAAGCTAAGTCCCGGAAAGCCACTGCTGCGACGGTACATCAGCGTACCGCAAACAGAGCAGAACGAACTCGTCATCGTGTTCCCTGTGCCGATTGTCGCGCTCGTAGAGTAGGAAGTCAGCTTGTCCTCTCCGCGGATGTGAACGAGTGCAGAGTCTTGAACTGTGACTTATAGTGGAAGTCAGCACAACGACATCCATCGTTTGAGCGAATGCAGTCTTTGTCGTACGTTTGAGGCGAACATTGTGGCGGTGACTTTGCGGCAGTCATGGCAGTGGCAGACGTGAGTGTTGACAAAGTCATCGCCTTCGACCGGCTACATCATGTGGTGTCAGAGGAAGCGAACGATGGGGACATGTATAGTTGCTGAACATGTGACAGACTCTTAACTCACCAGCTCGAGTTGAACGGCGCCACAGTAACAGGTAGCTGTTACTCTTTGCGGCATTTTGATTGACGGTCTAGTGAGTGGCACGACTGATTCGCTCGATAATGTTTTGCTGTTACCGTAGTCTTTATGGTAATATGATCTTTATAGGTGCTCTAGGAAGTATTACCAAGCACTAATTGGCCTGGTACGGTGTGTATAGTAATCAGTCGCAGAACCAAGAAAGGCTGCATGTGTAAGCGCCACAATGACAAACGATTGCATTTATCCGGATCAATTTAAGGCCTTCCTTACCTCCGGACTATGAGAAGTCACAAAACCTCGAGTAGTTCTTAGATCTGATGACACAACTGAAAACGAATAGCCAAGCCTTCACACAATCGTTGGATTACATAAAAAAGTGAGCGACTGCGACAGCCACTTTCTCGATACGTAAAATAAGCCGCAAGAATGTCCAACCTTCTCCGAGTGTCATTCTCTTGCAAGTGGGAAAACAAAAAACAGCCTGAACTCCATCTTCCCTTCATACAAGATAAACACAAGGAAAGGAAAACAAAAAGCGTTGATTAACAGTGGTATTCGCACGAAGGAAAATGATACAAGAAATTCCCAGTAGCCGCCTCAATCGGGTAGCAATAAGAGAAAAGGAGAATAGCATTTTGGAGGACAGCGTCGCTTTTTCGTTGTTGTGATGGCATTCCCACTTTCTCTTGGTGTAAATATTGGGACCGGACGAATACTCCCACGAGTGGCTTGCGTTGCTTGAAAAAGTGGAATTGTCGCATGTCGATCGTGATGCTGTGCGGTGCTGTTTCGCCAATTGCTCTCGGATTTGCCAGCCATGCGTTGCCGCTTCGGCTTTGCCGTGAGATGTGAAGTCGAAGCAAAAGCCCAGGTTTCAGCAAGCGCCTGCCAAAACGCCAAAGCTGTGGTTGGATGCCGACCAACAGGTACGCGTACCGAATTTCATCCTGATTTTGGCTGAGAAAATATACACAGTGCCGTTGGTGGTTTGAAGGGGAAAAATGGATCATTGTCCAAGACATTAATAGCGATACGGAATCTAGAAATTCTGGGCAATGCCCGAATTGCCCTGCTGATAGGGCCCGCTAGCCTGCTGGATGCGTGTGTTTCTTCTAGCGCTCACATCGCGGACTATGGGCATATCAGAGCCGGCGCCACCGTATGAGCCATCGCCGTAGGGGCCTGCTTGTCCGTAGCCGTAGTCGTAAGATTGGCCTGCTGCGCCACGAGGCATAGGTTCTTCGGGCCCGGAGCCATCTGAGTGCCCGCCGTTAGAGTAGCGAGAGGAGGCGTTTGAAGGACCGCGACGCATGTTACCCGCCGCTGCGGCAGTACCGGCGACAGGTGCGGCGCCTAGTGCTCCGAGTTCGTCGCTGGACATTGTGTCGCGCATGTTGGGTGCGTCGGTGGTTCCGCTGGGTGATGAGCCGGTGAAAGGGTTGCTACCCGCTTCTGAGGGTTGGCCGTATGTGTGGCCACCGGACATAGTAGTAGATCCCTTGCGGTGAGATGCGGTTGCAGCACCCCAGCCGCGATAGCCAGAACTGTGGTCTTCGCTCATTTCCGGGCCACCAGCTTCCGAACCGACTGCTGGGAGAGTAGGGTCGTTGTTTGGGTTGAATCCGTAGTCCTCCACCTCCTTTCGTCGTTGCTCTTCGGCAACCTTCTTCGCCTTGCGCTTTCGCCAGAGGAACAGAATACCCAAGAGGATCAAGGCAATACCGACAACGGGAACGACTACGGCAATGGCAACCTTTGAGCCAGTGTCGAGGCCTTTGCTGCCGCCTCCATTGCTGTCAGATCCGCTGCCGGCTAATGCGGCTGCTGATGAAGACGATTCGGCTGCGGCCTCTGCAGCTGAGTTGATGGAGCTGTTGTCTACGCTGGTCGGTGCTGCTGTGGGACCCGAGCTTGTGACTGTGATGACTTGGGTGACGGGACTGGAGTCCTCTGCGGTGTTGGAAGGTGTTTGCGTGACAATCGAGGTGAAGACTTCTGTGGTGCCGTCCGCGGAAGATGCTGTTTCGGTCCTCACAGGCGTGTTCGATGATTCGGCTTCGGTTGTGGGCTCTGACGCGCTGGAGGAAAGGATTTCTGAAGACACCGACGACGCGATCGAAGAGCTGATATCATCACCACCGGTAGACGAAGGAGGAAGAGTAGTCTGCGCCGAGCTCGAGATGCTAGAGGTGGTTACTGTGGCGGCGAAGTCGTCAGTGGACAGCGAACTCATGGTGACCTGTGGCGGCATGGCTTGGACATACCGGTGGTGTTGGACATGGCGGCGGACAGGCAGTCGCCTTAACAGCGGCCTGGTGGAGCTGGAGAGTTTGGAAGAGTATCGCGCGGCGCGCGGGTGGTGAATTCTAGAATTGGAGGCTGGAATGCTATGGGCTGAGCGATATGCAGGGCGAGGCGATCGCGGGCGACAAAGAGCGGTACGGCCAGGTGCGGAGGTAGCGAATAGTATGCCGGGACGAGTGAATGCTGCGTGGTGGATAATGTAGTTGGTGCGCGTGGTGAGGTGTGATGGTGGTGCGGTGGTGGTGGTGGTGAATGAGAGGCGGGCAGCAGCAACAAAGGAAAGGCTCGAGTGAGTTGTCGCTTCTCTCGTGTCAGCGCAAGCAAGCAGCAGGAGCGGCAAGCAGCAGCAGCAGGCGTGAGGAGCGGCAAGAACGCTGCCGGGCGGATGAAACGTTGTTCGCCAAGGAGGCGCTTGGGGGAGAGCTCGGCGCCGGCGACGGCTGCAGAGTCGCCTGTCGCAGAAACGAGCCCGTTGCTGGCCCGCACCAGTCAACGAGATGACGATGATGCTGCCGCACAGAACATGACACACGGCAAACCTGTTTACTCGCAGGGACTCTTCCTCTTCCCTCCCATCCTCTACTCTCCCATGTCCAAAGACGCGTAAAGTAGATCACCAAGACGCAGCCAGACCAGTCTACGCACCACAAAAAAGCGGTAATCTCGCTCCACCCTAGCCGAGAGACGAATGGAGAAATACAACGCTACCTCGGGCAAAAAGCCCAAAACTCAAAGCGAGCGAAGTCCGGGCCACTTTTAAATAGCGATCTTCTCGGCCTGCACCCGCAATCGGTCGAGACCACGTGAATTACCCCATCAACCACCGTCACACCCGATGGAACTGTCTCTCAAGGCTGAACATATTCATTGTAGAGAGGCTATCATTGTTGTGTACGTGATCTTGGGAAGGCTGTTCGTATGCACGATCAGCTGCATGCAACCTTGCCATTGTGCTCTCTATTTAGAGCAGCGTTGCTTAGCTCGCGGGCCAATACGAGCGCGACAGCCGCTAACGAGGCGCAGCAGCAGCAGGCGCTCGGCGTGTGCTGCTGGTGATCGAAGTTCTGTGGAACAATATCATGTCATCAGTTGATGTATCAAAATACCAGATCACTACGTCTGTCACTTCCTCCTAGTGAAGGTATTGCGCAATGTTCTGTACGAAAGCTTCAAATTTCCAATATTGTCAAGCTATACAAGCCAATGTTTAGATCAGATCAAACTCCCGTCATAAATATCAACAAAAATCGTATCCAAGAATTCCATCAGCGAAGAAGAAGAAGAGAACAACACAAGCGTTAAAACCAGTTTTGCAAGTGCTGTGATGCTTTTCCTCCGATTTCCGTTTTCCTGTGTTGTAAATCCCGTCGTAAATCTCGTGCACAGCACGATGATGCTTTTGTGCGTGCTATTTCGCCAAGTCGAAGTCACGTCGGCTCTAGGCGAGCGTGTCGCGACAGACTATCATAATTCATGAATGATCTAATCCATAGACCACTCAACACCGTGAGCGCGGCCGTCAGCGGGCTTGCCATCTTTCATGGTGACGGCGTTGAAGAACTCCTCAGGCAAGTCGAGGTCAGCCTCCTTGCAGCCGGGGCAGCGGTCCCAGATGGTGGCCTTGTGCTCAGCGCCATCGCCACCCATGATAGTCAGGGTCTTGCCGCAGAGAGGGTTGTTGTTAGGGTTGCCGCCGGTGGTGTACTTGTCGAAGAGAGCCTCAGAGACGGCGACCATCTTGTCGCCCTCGCCAGAGCTGTGACCGCAGGCGCCCATGCCGGGAGTGAAGTAGGTCAGTTCGCCGGTGAAGGACTGGCCAGAGGCAGGGTTGCCGGAGCTGCTGCCGCTGCTGGAGCCAGAGGAAGAAGCGTCGTAGGAAGACGGGGCGGCAGCAGAGCTGGAAGCAGGAGCCTCGTAGCTAGACGCCGGGGCTTCGTAGCTGGAGACAGGAGCCTGAGTGGTGGCGGGAGCGGCCTCAGGAGTGCTAGTGGTCTGCTCGGCCTGAGCAGTGGTGGCGGGAGCGGGAGCCTGGGTGGTGGTGGACTCGACGGCGGGAGCAGAAGGTGCCTCGTAGGAAGCAGCCTCAGGCGCAGCCTCAGAAGAGGGAGCAGCCTCAGAAGAGCTGTAGGGCTCGGGGCTGGGAGTCGGCTGGACCTCCACAGCAGTGGTGGATGCCTCCTGCTCCTGCTTCTGGTGCTTGGAGCGGTGGCCGTGGCCCTTGCGGCCGTGAGCCTGGGGAGCACTGGGAGCACCGGTCGGGTCAACCCAGACAGTGGTGGTAACGCCGACAGTCTCGACGGCGGTCGCAACCTCGGTGACCCAGACGATGTCGCGCTTGCCGTTGTTCAGCGGGACAGCATTGCCGAGCGCAAACAAGGCGCCGGCGGCGAAAGTGATGATCTTAGCGTGCATGTTGACGTTGAAGATTGCGATGCTGTGATAATGCTTTCTGGAATGATACTGTTTGCGACTGCTATTTCGTCCGGTAAAGCGAGTGAAAGAAGGTGGGTAAGTCGGCTAGCGACTCTAACGATACAATCGTGTGTTAAAGAGTGACAGGCAAGCGATATGCCAGAGTGTGGTGGACGAAAAGAGTGAGTGGTTAACGATAGATCTTCAAGACCGTAAAGTGTTACCAGAGGGAAGGGAAAGCGTGGAATGCACGCGGGGCCCACGGGTTCTTGTAGGCTGTAAGACCACCACCCAAAAGGCTACGACTTACCTCGTACCGGTCGCTGCATGTGCGGAGGGCATGCAACGGCTGCTGCGCCCGTGGTGGTGCCAGCGATGTCTCAACCCGGGGACCCGTTGGCGGGCCTTGCTGGAGGTTGTGGAAGCTAAGCAGCCTTTTTCGATGTGCTCCACCCTTGCCGGTGCAGAAGCTATGCCCGGGAAGCCAATCGCTGCGATTCGGTGTTCAGGAACAGGCCTCCCGCAGAGTGTATCCCTGCAAGCCATATGCGAGGCAAGTATGGTACCTTTTCACGATTCTGCTCTTCACTGCGATCCAGGCTGGCCGCGATCGCATTGCTGCACGGGAAGATAGCTTAGCTATGAGATCCTGTCCAGACATGCAAACCGCAAAGTGTAGCATCTCTGCTGCATCTGCCATCGCCACGGACATCGCCTGCTTTGCGACTCGCGCATGTCGCATGCGAAAGCTGAAAAGCCATGACAATCGCGCTCAACGTTAAGCCCAACTCAGCAAAGCGTCCGTGGCGAGCCTTCAAGCCACGATCCAGACTCAACAGCCATTCTGCCTGCCGATTGGCGGGGAAGGCCAGGAACAGGAAATCTCGCACTGCAGGTACCCAACCACGCGGCGCTGCAAGGACAGCAGACTTTCACATCCAAAGCCCGTCGACTCGTCGCATTTACCGCGGCGAAAGACGCCGTGGAACGTCCTGCGAAGAGCGTGTTGCGTGTGTGGTTGGCGGCCTTGCAGCGCCCTCAAACGTGCTGGCTTCTGTCTGGACGGCTGAGACGGCACACTTGAGACGAGTGATGGAGCTGTCCCGCTGCTGCTGCTGCTGGCTGGATCATGTTGTACCTCCTGGACTCTGCAGCCTGCATGCGAAGATCGAGAGTGATCGAGAGCTTGCGTGGCCCACGAATTTTCACACAATAGCGCAGTATACAGAGATACATGTGCAAACGTGACATAGGTGAAGTCGCATTGTACCGTCTCGAATCTCGGAAGTCGCTCGTCGCAGTTTTGTTCCTGCGAAAACAACGCTTGATCTGTGCAGCCATGTTTCCAACGCTGATCAGACAGTAGCATACCCACTTGTGCCGCTGTCGTGGTTCTCGGCCAAGAGGATCATCACAGGCTCTGGCTTTCGTTTATGCATGCGTGCGGCACAGCAGAAGAACCAGCGACCTTCTGGAATCGCGATCTGGGTACGAAGACTCAGGATCTGCCTTTTGCCTGGCATGTCAATCGATACCGCTTTGCAGTGATTCGACTCTTCCTCTACATGAGGGCTTGGCGAACAAAAATATACATATATACATTAGCTAAACGGAGCTCGCGCCTTTCAAAGCATTACGAATATCACGGCAAACGCGAATATGCATGTCCTCACCAACGCGCATCCCGCTCTTTCCATTCCTCCACCCTCAGCCGGCCCATCCACGCTTGTTTCAGTCGGGTATTTGACCGAACTACTGCCCACGTCAGGCAACGATGCGGCAGTACCAGACCCGCTGATAGAGCTCATCGCCATAGTCGTATCTGACCGAACCACAACAATACCAGACGACCCAAAACTCAATGTCTGACTTCCGTCAAGCGTTATAATGTCGCCGTCTTCGGCTAAAGTGGTCCCTCGGACACTGATCGCGTCAGGTGAACCTTGAACGCCTGCGACTGTCACTGTCAACGTACCCGCCGCGAGCTGCACTTCAGTTGGTTCAGGAACTTCTGAAAATGTGACAGTCGTGTCGGAGGACACCAGTACGAGACCTGAAGGCGCAGCGCTGATCAGATGGCCGCTAACCGTGGCAACTGGATCGTCTGGGTGGAGGGTATGTGCACCAAGAGCCACTACGCCAGAAGAGCCAGCTGCGTTTAATACCGTCAGAGTTAGATCTCCTGCTACAAGCGTGCTTTCTTCTGGTTGTGAATCGACAATAACGGAAGGCAACACTTGGTCCGTAAAATCCGTGGAAGCGGAGATTGTGGATGTCTGTTGCTCTGTCTGGTCGGCGCCATCTTGAGTGTCCGAATCGGCGTGTGAGGCAGGAGAAGACATCGATGGTTCATTTGTAGACTCAAAGGATGCGCGCGTGCTTTGCGTTGCGCTTTGCGTTGCGCTTTGGGTGACGATGGGTGATGAAAGGTCCTCAGAGGTCTGAATCGGTTCGTGAGAAATCACAGATCTCGAAGAAGTTGGATTTGAAGGCGCTTCATCCGCTGTAGCCCAAGGGATGTTCACTGAGCCTTCCATGTTCTCCGATTTAGTCGCAATACTGGCAACGATGCTTGTCTCGATGGGAAGGGGCGGCGCTGCCCCTGATTCGGACAAAGCAGAAAGTGCGCTTTCCAAGACGGATAAAGCATTCAGTGATGAGGTCTGCGGCTGGTATGTGAAACGACCAGTGAAATCGCTTCCGCTCAACGTTGTAGTCGGATCTTCGCTGTCGCCTGAGGTATCGCTCAAAGTGGGCGTTGCTGCGTCTTGAGCCACCTCTGCTGTGTGCGCCTTGTCGGGAGGGCGAGAGAAGGCGATGGCGTTCGACTCTCCAGCATGATCGGAGTTTAATGACTCTGCTTGGGAACCAGTTTCATGGACCATTGCTCCGGTGGAAGAGGCAGCTTGTTGAGATGGCTTATCGCTCGGTAATACTTTGTTGGTAGTGTCTTCGCCGGACCCGTCGTTCGGTATTAATCCAGTCTCAAGCGGCGCCGGGCTAGTCAATCCAGAGCTTGGAGCTGCAGGCTCGCTTGTAGGTTGGATGTGGGATGTGGTCGGCACCACGATAGATTCCCTCTTCGTTAGCTTCACAGGCGGGTCGAACCAGAAGTTGGGTAATCTGAATCCGGACATCTCACAATGCGCCCACTCTGGTACCAGATCTTTGACCATAGTCGGAATCGCGATGTTGGGGTTAACGTCGCTCCAGATGGTTTGACACTCAGTCGGGTTCGCAGTGCGGTTTGCGCGTGGAATGAATCTTTGGTAATCACAACGGGCTTGACAGTTGTACGCACTGGCAGCCACTGGCCAATTGAGATCGGCGTAATGGAGCGACGTACCCGGTCCATGGGCTTCAGTAAATCCGCCGCAGTGAGTGAACATTGCACTGGACGGTACTGGGATGATCGTGTCCTTGAAGGTGGGTCCTACTTTGTCGTAGAAGCCATCGTAGGAAGCGTAAAGTGTATGGAAGGATAGATATACCGAGCCACTGGTAAATGTATGTCCAAGGGCCGTCACGATATCTGGAAGAGTTACCGTCGAAGTATTGCGGGCAATTTTGGAGCCATGAAATGGCAAGCTGGCATTATTCGGGCATATGCCACCTTTGTCGTTCTCTTCGGGCCAGTAGATGAGCTGCACAGGACCCCCTGACACGATACAAGGCTCGTAAAGTCCGGTTGGGTGTCCACATTGCTGGTAAAGCTCGTCTCGATTCGTCACATTAATGTTCGACTCATAATACCACAGTCGACAGGTCTTCGGATCCGGAATGCAAGGCTGTGATTGAGGGAATTCAAATTCTTTGGGAAACATGTTTGTACTTGTAGACGTGACGTTGAAAGTCGTCGTCCGCGTCTCTGGACGGGCATCGACCCGGGCAGAGCCATCGCACAGCGTGTACGCACTTATGTCAGACGGATATATGGTGGTTTCCCGGGTGGTCTCTGTAATACCCCAAATCATCGTTTGCGTTGTGAGGGCCGTTCTCGAAAACGTGGAGCTTGCGATATACTTGTTCCACCAGCTGATACTCGAGTCGCGCCAGTCGACGATGTCTGACCAACACTTCTCGACTTCGGGCATGGAGCTCGCCCAACTGATGGATGATGTAGGCCGTAGAGTTTTGGATTGGAATAGTTGCCACACGCTGTTTCCAAGCTCGATTGTTCCGTAAATAGGGTCTCCGGTAAACGTCGAAGAAGTGGTATTGCTGGGCGTAGATAAAGTTGTTGGTAGTATGGTCTCGCCATCACTAGTGGTGATCGCGGTACTGCCAGCTACGGCGATTGAATGTATCAAGAGACTATCGTCAGGGATGGGCGCGCCTGTGTCATTGCTGTATACTATTAATGTCAGACATATCAGACGTGATCGAGGTGACTATTTCGATATTGATATGAAACTTACGTGGCGATGCTATCGTCAAGTCTGTCCTCGAAAGCAGATATATTAACGTGGCCGTGCCAGAGATGTGATGTGGTGCCACCATAGTTGGTGTCCACGAAGTAAAGGAAGGGAAACAGTGAGCAAAATCAAGCGCATACGCTGGCGGGCATGCTGGCGCGGAAGACATCTTGTACTTGGCCTGGTCTTACCAACATGCTGGTAGACTCATGTTTCATTGACCTGAGTCTCGCCTTGTAGGCGCTCGGCACTGCAGCGGAAGGAATGCGATCCTGGTATACCGTACCGAGCTAGTCCTCGTGGGTGATAGCGAATCTTGGCCAGCATTAGCAACGTCAATAAGGGCGCTTAGAACATTGCCAGTATGGCGCCAGCTCTTTACATTGAATAAGTGTGTTGCTCGCGTGTTGATATCTAACGGACACACTCTTGGCTTGACTTGGTCGAGATGGGGTCAATCGACATTTGGCGAAAGCCTAAAGTCGTGGTTACGTTTTGTCATACTTCGATGTTGTCTCTGTACTCTGGGGCTGCTGGTTTACCTTCTCTGTCCACCTACCTTGACGGTTTGACCTACAGCCTCTGAGCTGAGGAGTTGACGGTATCGTTACAGCATCTTAGACTTCACACTCAAAGTCAGAGTAGAGAAGATCACATGTCACATGCAGGCTGCCACACGTCCAACAGGTAACACAAGCAAACGAGTGCTTGTCCCCGTTTGACCTCAAAGATCGAACTGTTTCCTAAATTCCCTCCGCTCATTTCCTCGTTCCTTCGGATTGTTTTGATGTGCTGACATCGCTATTCAGATTCGAAAGATTCCCAGAAGCCCGACCTGGTCTTCTGTTCTTGACGACCAGCAGCTCACTCTCGCTCTACCTCCAAGATGGCGCCGTTGCAGGAAGCTTTTAACGACCTTGAAACTCTCACACTGAACACCATCATCGAATTGCAGCTCGACGACTGCATCAGTCTGGCCCGCTCCGCGAAAGGCAAGCATCGCGAGGGCACCGTTAACGACGCCGAGGTTGCCTTGCGGATGTACACCGACCACTTGCATGAATATCGCAGCATCTTGGAAGACAGGAAGATAGCCATGAGCATGGCTCTTGGTGTTCATCGCGGCCTTGACTCGACCTACTCCGCTCATCAACTGCACAAGCAAGCATCTCAAGATCTTCAGCACGCTCTGGAACTTTCTCATGCGCTTGGAGATGAACACGACCCAAATATCAGCCCGTTGTCGGCTACAAACGACAACGGACAAGAAAACGGTTCTCAGAGCTCCGAACAAACACTCAACAAGGCCGCTGCCCACTTACGCGACACCAGTCCCGCCAGACAGACCTCAGAGCTCGGTCGTGCTCATCCTAGCTCCAGCGGCGCGCACGACATTTCCTCTGTGATACGGACAGAGTCCGATGCTCCAACCGCTTCGCTTCGAGGAGATGGCCAGCAGCAAACAGGTTACTGTATCGCCTGTGGAGACACTAAAGGTTTCTACGACGTGGTTCGGGTTCCTTGCGGCCATGAATACTGTCGTGAGTGCCTTGCCAGACTCTTTCAGGCAGCGATGCGAGATGAGTCTCTGTTTCCTCCACGATGTGACGGACAAGAAATGACTCTTAGTCGCTTTGGCTTTTTCCTGCCGCCGTCGCTCGTACAAGAATTCAGAGAGCGATCTGTTGAGTTCGGTACCAAAAACAGAATTTACTGTCACGATCCAAGATGCTCGACATTCTTGCCTATGCCAGCCATCGAAGATATCGAGGGTGACTCGCTGACCTGTCCCTCATGCAAGAAGAAGACCTGTACGGTCTGCAAAGCTGCGACCCACACCGGCGATTGCCCGGATGACACGTCACTCCAGCAGCTTCTCCAAACTGCTTCAAACGAGCAGTGGCAGAGGTGCTATCGATGCTATCGCCTTCTAGAGAAAGAAATAGGATGTAATCAGATGACGTTTGTGCACCCTGTTCGCTACTGCCTGAACCGAAAAGCTGACAGTTCTCCAGATGCCCATGTCACGCGCAATTTTGCTATGTATGCGGGCTGAAATGGAAGACATGCAAATGTCCCAAGGAGGATCAAGGTAGTTCGAACGCGCAACATCGTCTCCTTCAACCAACGTATACTACACGTCACCAGTCACCGGCTCGCCGCCTCTCAGCTGCCCCTGGGCCTTCCACTCGTCTTGAAGGGCAGGGCCGATTCGTTGATCACACATTCAATCCAGTTTTCAAAGAACGCTTATTTGATCTTATGGCACGGCAGGCACGGGAGCAAGATTGGTACAATGAAGAATTAGAACGCGTTGAGGCCTCTTCGTCTCGGCTCCACCTTGCTTCACCAGAGGCCGCATCAACAGGACAGGCCGTAACCGAAGCGGGACCTGCCACCGCTCCTTCGCATGGCACTGGCACATTTTCAGCAGAACGCTTATCAGCAGAGCAACGTGTCGTTCTACCAATACTCGGTGATGCGAGCTCGGGTTACACTAGCGCCATACCTCGCGATGCTCGCGACGACGACAATGATTCCCACCATTCTGACGTTAGTGATGGTCCGAGTCCTGACATGGTCGATGCCATAAACCATCTTCGAGACAACGATGAGTGTTCCCACGACGAGTGGCGTCTCATCAGAGGTCCCTACCGCTGCGACGAGTGCGAACGCGTGTTGACGTCTTACATCTTCGAGTGCAGGCAATGCCTGCTGCAAGCGTGCAGCGGATGTCGAGAGAGCATGTTGGATGGAGTGTGAGATGTTGTCGAATTCCTGATGAAGTTGGTACTTCATTGAACGGGCATCATCGTTTCGACTTTGACTGGACAGCAGAAAGTCGGTTTACGTTTCGCTGGATTGTAGCTAGATCTTGCAGCGTTCTCTGAGCATTATTGTAAAAAGCTATATAAACGCATCTGCTGAAACTCTCTTCATCCATTGGTGTACCAAGTACACCACATCCCCGATGGTCTAGTGGCTATGATTTCCGCTTGTCATTAACACCGACAAGCCGCGGGAGACCAGGGTTCGATTCCCTGTCGAGGAGCACACATGATATCTCTTCGATTGTCAAGTCTTCCGGCGCTGGCTAACCAGCGTCGCTCAATATCCTTTTGCTTTTTGTTCATGTGTTGATGATCTGGATCTGAAAAAGCCGACAGACTCCGATCTTAAACTGATAGCAAAGCAGCCCAATCCACACAGAGGCTGATGCCATAATTTTGCAGATATTGCTGGCTCCATCTCCTTCGTTGTGATCATATTAGGAATGTAGAAGCATATGCTTCCATTGAACGGGCCGCGAACGACGTACATAGTACGATGGGTGTTTCTGAAGCTGTTGAAAAAATACTTAAGACATTGGCCAGTACGGCGTGCCTCCATTGCACGAACACGACTTCGAAAGTATATTGCGGGATAAATCAGGAGCAATTGTTATTCGATCACTACTTTCATACTGAATGATATCTTCTCATCTTGAGATCTATTAACCGGTGCTCAAAAAGGCCGTCGGCAGTGTGTATGAACAATCTATCCGTATCGCGAAACGCCAGCGCTAAAAGAAAAACACATACGAAAAAGGGAGCGAGCCGATCGACTAGATCTAGCTGGACTTTTCCTTCTTGTCCTTCTTCTGCTTCTTCGGCACACGAGCAAGCCAGTAAAGACCGACAGCCGCGAAGACGTTGAAGATAATGAAGGCCCACAGGATACCGAAGTTGCGCCAGCGGGTGTCATAGCTGCTCCGAATCTGGGTCAAGAAGTAATCGGTGGTGGAGTATGTGCAGAACGAGCACGTCTCGGTACTGGTCTCGGTTCCAGGCTCGAGATAACCGGATGTCATTGGGTTATCGAAGTACGTTGTCATGTACTGCTGACAGGTCTGACCTTCCGCAGGCGCAAACTCGATGTATTCGTTCGCAGCGCAAGTAACCGGATTTCCGGCAAGACCAACACTGAGCATACCGGAGACAAGGTAGGTGAAAGGCGAAAGCCTGTACATGAAAATCCAGAAGCGAGGGAACTGGCTGGGAGAGGCGATGACACCACAGAAGATGAGGCAGAGGGAGAACATCAGATTGGCAATGTTGCCACCAGTCTCTGCGTCGGCGATACCCGCAATAATCATGTTTGTGAAGGTCGAGGCGAATAGGAGGAACTGGAGGGTGAACAGGAAGAAAAGTGCGCCGCGCTCGTGGATCGCTCCAGCATAGGCAGCGTTTGACTGGAGACCGATTGGGTAGTAGAAGCAGAAAAAGATGATGACAGCCATGAGAGCATTCCACGGGATCTCAACTGCGATGTTGGAAATCATGAAAGCCTTCCAGGAGTAAGTCCTGCTTGGGCGTTCGCGAACCTCGTACAGAGCGCGCTGCGTGACGAAGTGCGGCATGATCTGCTGAACGAGTTGACCGAAGATGGTGAAGAGCAAGAAAATGGAAAACATCTGGTTCTGGAGGCCTTGTTGTGTGAGCGGAGCGCGGAAGAAGATGAAGCCGATGAACAGAGAGGATCCCAGACACAACGCAGCTTTTGAGTAGATGTAAGAAGGAGTACGCCAGTACTGCTCGAACACACGCTTGGTGACTTCCCATTGCTGGAGACCGAAAGGAGCCGCAAACTCGCGGTACGATTGCTTATCGTTTGCGCTTGTGGGCTGTGTGACCTGCTTGGGACGCTCGTCGCGAAGGAAGTCTAGCTCGCGTTGCACTTCTTGGTATTCCTTGCTGTTGCGCCATACTTGGTGCCAGTCGATATCTGTGTGGGAGCCAGGAGCGGCGCCAATGACTTCCAGCATCCATTCGGCAGGGTTGGCGTCCGGTGGACACTTGTGAGCACCGTTCTGTTCGAAGTAGTTGGTGAGAATATTGGAGTTGTCGCCAACCTCCCCGTAGTATACAGTCCTGCCCCCTGTGCGTTCATATTCAGTTAGTTTTCATTCATAGATCGTTGGGATTGTTGTAACTCACCTTTGGCCAAAAACAGCAGACGGTCGAAGCGCTGGAAGAGCATGGCGGACGGCTGGTGAATGGTACACAGAATAGCTTGACCGGAGTTTGCCAGCTTTTCGAGGAGATCGAGAATAGCCCAGGAAGTTTGAGAGTCAAGACCAGATGAAGGTTCGTCGAGGAAGAGAAGAAGTTCGGGCTTAGCAGCAAGCTCAACACCAATAGTGAGACGCTTGCGCTGTTCAACGTTGAGACCTTCGCCAGGAACACCAACGACTGCATCCGCATATTCTTCCATGTCCAAAAGCTTGATAACCTCGTTGACGTAATCGAGCTTCTCTTGGCGAGGTACGTTGGCGGGTTGGCGAAGGATAGCGCTAAAATTCAAAGCTTCGCGGACAGTCGAAGTCGAAAGGTGAAGATCCTGCTGCTGAACATAGCCAGTCTTACGCTGGAAACTTTCGTCTCTCTGGTGGCCATCGACGAGCATCTCGCCGCTGATAACACCCATAGTCACACGAGTAGCAAGGACATCCAGAAGCGTAGTCTTACCGGCACCAGAGACACCCATGAGCGCAGTGAGGGTACCTGGCTTAACCCAACCATCGACATGGTCAAGAATACGCCTGTCTTCCTTCTTAATCTTGATGTCGTAGCAGACGTCTCTCCAGCTAAAGATAGCGGTCTGCTTTTGGATAATGTCCGTTGCTGAAGTGTATGATTCCTTCTTGGCCAGAGCAGCCCCATCGTTGGCACTCTCTTCGTCCCGAGTCTTCTCCTTCAGAGCAGCTGGGAGGTGGCCTCGGCGGAAGACCAAGACTTCGCCCTTGGATTTCTTTGCTGAGATGAACTCGGTGGCGGCAATGTAAAATGCTAGCAAACCAAACATGAATGCAAACAAGATACCCACGTTACGCCACTTGTTGGCATGATAATAATTGAAGCTAGAGTTGATGTAGGCATCACCGTTGACGTATCGTTGACCAGGAACAGAGCCAATGGCCGAACATACGCGCTCGCCCAGTTCCCAGCTACCGTATCCGGGAATGTCCGCGCCTGTCTGGCACCTGAACTCACGGCCATGGAATTCATTGACCATGAGAGATTCGAAAGCGAAAGCAATAGGATCAAGGTAATTGATCCATCTGCACCAGCCAAGCATGTAAGGCACCGGAATGGCGAAACCAGTGAAAGTGACGATAGCCAGAATGATGATAGCTGCAGGCGCCATAGCTTGCGAGAGAGTACGAGAGACCGAGGCAATAGTTCTGAACAACATAGACATGACAAGGGTGGCGACAAAGCTGACGAATACGAAGAAGAAGAACGCTCCTGGTTCCCGTCGAAGATTCGCCAGGAAGTAAAGGACCAAGTTGAAGAGGATTGCGTTCATAATCTTGTAGGGCATGTCCGTAAGCATAGATGCAAAAGCCTCGGCCGAAGGGTGATAGAGCGCGTATCGACTATGCTTTTCGACGATTGGTCGTTGAGCGTAGAGTGTCAGAATTTCAAGAGCGGAACCGAAGGCGTTCATGAGTACAGCAAAGAAGAGTACAGCACCACGCTGGAAGAAGGACTCAGTGGTTTTCTCCATGTTGTAGAAGACGGAACCAATGATAAGAGCCATCATGATGTTGCCAAACAGCTGGGTGAAAGTCAAACTGGGGTCACCCTTGAGACGTTGGAAACCACGCCAAAGGCAAAGCTCGATCTGCTGAGTGTAAGAGAGGGTGTAGGGCGACTTGCGACGTGCGTGCTTCGCCTGCTGGGCGCGGCGAGAGTCGAGGAACTTCTGTGCCTGCTCGCCGCCAATGGGATTCTCTTGGTTGTAGACCTCAATGTCCTTGAGAAGTTGAGCACGCTCAGGGCTGTTCTTCCAACGCGCGGCAAACTCTTCAGGAGTCCTCGGGACCTGGTTCTCGTATCCCTCGCGAACAATACGCTCCTGAGGTGAAGTCATAGACGTGAGGAAATCAGAGTCAGTCTGGCGGTCAGGGCAGACGAAGCCCATTCTTTCGAAGAAGCCACGCGCCTCAGTGGTAATACCGAAGAAGATCTCGTATCCTTCGTAAAGAACGATGACCTTGTCGAAGATGTCGTAAGCAGCTTGAGGAGCTTGGTAGATCGCAACCATGGCTGCAGATCCGCCGAGCTCAGTGGAAAGGCGAAGGGTCTTACAGAACTCAATGGCGTTGGCAGAGTCCAAACCACGGGTGCTGTTATCCCATGCCTGAAGGGGAGCACCACTGAGTGCAGCCTCAGCGATAGAGACACGCTTGCGCTCACCACCGGACACACCACGGACGAAATCGTTGCCGACCACAGTGTTGACGGTGTGGCTGATACCGAAGGTCGCCATCATCATGTCGCGCATATGCTGGGCGTAGACCTTCCTGCTAACACCGCCCGGAATGTTCCTTGGGGCTCTCGCTCTGGCAGCGAAGTCGAGTGTGTCGCCCACCGTCAGCATGGGGAAGTGAACATCGACCTCGGCCGTGTAGATCGCCTCACCGCGGTGGTAGGTGTGCATCTCCTCGGGCGGGATACCCTGGTAGTTCACCTCCGAACCGCTCTCGACATTGAATCCATGGGTCTCACCAGTGAGAGTCTTCAAAAAGGTAGAGCAACCGGAACCTGGAGGACCGAGCACGACGAGCATCTCACCGCTCTTCACGAGACCCTCGAAGTCTCTCAAGATGTCAATTCGGCGTTGTTTGGCCAAGCCGAGCGCGTTCTTGATGGGATCAGCCATCTTAAGCCAGACGTTTGCCACATCGGCTTGATAATCGGTAGCAGCTCCAAACCCATGGACATTGAGGTTGCGGAAAGATACACCAGATGTGCGGCCGGGAGTCTTGTTCTCGTCATGGTTGAGCTTGATCATGCTCTTCACCCATGATCGGGCCTTGAAGTTAGGTGAATGTGGGTCGAGCTCGGAGTCGGCAGCCGCTTCGAAGGGGTTTCCAGGAACAGAAGTCCATGTGCTCTGTCTGCTGAGGGATCTGGCGAGCTCGTTGATCGCCTTGTCGCTCTTGATCTGTTGATCTCTCTCGCGTTCTGCCTCAGACTCGCTCTCGGTCTGTTCGAGGCCCGCCTTAGCTTGGTCGAACTCATCGATTGTCTTCTCAAAGGTCGGGTTGGCGCCAGCAGTGGAATTGAGGTGGGTTTGTGCAGTGGCGAAGGTTTCTTCGCGGTTGGCGGTTGGACGATGCACTGAGGCGTTGGACTGACGCCTGTTACGGGACAATGTGCGAGCCAGGCTATTCCGGCGTTCTTCTTGGTGGCCAGCTCTCACTGGATCCTGGTCTGTGTGGTTGGACCGTGGCAGGAAAGCAGTACCACCCTCTTGTGCACCACTTGTCTCTGCCGTACGGTCAAAGTTGCCGAAGGCAAAGTTGCCCACGAGGGACATCTTGCCGGTGTTTGTTTGTTATTCTCCTTGTGGAATGGTCGATCCGAGTATAATTAGGTATTGATTAAATGCGTTGATGAGGGATCGAAAGAAATGAACGATGGAATATCGAGCGAGTGGCGAAGTGCACTCGAACGAGTAGATGAAGTAACAACCGAAGACCCTTTCTCTATGGTAGACGGGCGGAGGTGGAACTTATTTGAATGCCATGTGCAAAAATCGGCTGGGATCACAGGTCCATCGCCCCGGAAGGCCAACTATTGGCGAGCACACCAGGCTACAAACGTGGATAGCGCACTTCTTAGCGGAGCGTTTGTGCAGCCAGCCCTGCCCCGGGTGAGATGATTCCGGCATCGTTTATCTCGTTAAAGGCCAATCTCTTGGCTGCGACGGATCTAAGCCCATCCGGTGCGCCACACACGTGGCGAGCTCGCTGTCAGAGCTTTGTGATTGGTTGTAGCTGCACCTTTCTGTGTGCATAATTCTAGAGTTATGTTCCCAATCTCGCGGCTCTGGCTGTTCTGGAGTTCCGCCCCGCAGGCCTCGTAACAGATATCGTTCGTTTTGCTGCATGCTGTCGCTACAGTAATCACAACGTGGATCTTGCTCCTTCGCGAAATTGTGAACAACCAGTTGTGAAGCGGACGGATACGGCTGCAAAACTCTCCTAAAGGCTCCGTCATCTGTCTCAGCTGACTCACCATCAGTCCGACTCTAAGACGCAAGTCTCTTCCAGTGCGTATCGATATTCTCATGCTCACACCAGACATCTCGTGCGAACGTCCGCTTCCGCTTTCAGGAGAGGCGCGTGGAGCTGTAGTTGAACGATTGTATGTAAGTGGCGCCATTCGGTAGCAACCCTACGGCTAGCGCTTCGAGAATAGCTTTTGAACATCGAACGACTCGCAAGGAGCAATAGTACTACCTAATGGATTAAAAGGTGTCCCTTGCGGTGTTTCTTACAATGAGACAATATCCCACCAGCCATGCATCACTCGCATTCGGGATATCATGCTGTCAACCCGAAAACGAAAACTCGCGTACTCACATCGGATGCGCATCTGATAATGCCGAATTATTCAACGTTCCAGGCCCAGCGGATCCTTGGCTAGGGGTCGCTCTCGCATTACGAACTAGCTCGTTAGCGCGCAGGTCCAAGTTGAGCACTCCTTATGCACCGTGAATCATCATGCACCATATTTACGTATATTTCGCGTGCTCCGGCTGGGCGGGACGCGTTGAGGTGCTTCCGTGGTGTCAACAATCGATTGTGCCTTCCGAAGGACAGACATGTGCCTATGCATGTATCGCGAAGCCACGAGCGAGTATTTCTTGATATTGGACCGCACCTGACGGAAGGATCTCGCTGGGGGACAGTGTGGTCGGTGATTTGGCGAGAGTATTCGACAGTATCACTCTCAAGATCCTTGGAGTTATTGGGAGTGTAGCGCATCTCAGCATTACATACCTGCTGCAGAGAAAGGGCTCCGATATTACCAGAGTGTCAGATAGTAGTACTTACAAACCCCTCGAAATCATTGAGAGTGTCGCGCATTGCAGCGTCGTATCCCAGAGAAAGTACATGGCTTCGATTTGACGACAGTATTTGATACCTCCACTGGCAAGGTCTTCGCGATGACGGGAAGATTGGCGAGTGACAGTACTATATCTCAGAAGGAAGGTACAGGATTTCGATGTGACGACAGCGTCTGGTAACACCACTTGCAAGGTCTTTAAATCGCTGAGGTCATTGCTTCTGTTGTTGTCTTTCGATACGCAGAATCGGGCCATGTATGGACGGAGCGTCTGATACTATCACCTCTGGGGTGCTCAAGGTCACTGAGAAACTCTCGCATTTCATATGGCACCCTGCTAGGAAGTTGTTGACATGTTGTAGATAGACTGCCTGATGCTACTATCAGTGTCATGGCGAGTTCCTATGAGATTCGAGCTCGAGTCTGTGCGAGCAATGCCCTTCGTTGTGCTTCAAATCATTGACTGTATCATTGCCCTCGGGGCGGCAGTCCCAGAAACGGTTGATCTCCAGGTCTCTATGAGTAGTGTACGTTGCCATCAGGCACGTGAAAAATTATGCACGATGTCAACGGTGCGGCCGTTTGATCGGCGCGTTCTCGAAGTCTCTGGGCTGGTTCACAGTCGTCACTGCCAAAACCGTTGTTGCGTCATGATTGCTGTAACTTTTTGAGGCTTCACAAGAGGATCCTGGACACACACACTCTATACACCCAAGATCTGGCACTATTAGTCGATCGTCTATTTGCGGCATACCACTCCTTGGCACTCGATTCACGTCTCTGGATATACAACATGTCGTCGCGTGCTCTCCGCAAAGCGCAGCGCGAGCGCGAAGAGCAAGAGCAGCTCCAGAAGCTTCAACAGCAAGAAGAGGAAGAGTCAGAGGAGGATGACCATGTCCCGGCACCCGCGAAGAAGAGCGCATTTGAAATGTTAGGGGAGGCAGAAGACGACGATGATGATGAGCAGCCTCAAGAATCCGAAGACGAGGGAGGCGTCGCGATTGACGAAGAGCCCGCCAAAGCAGCACCTACAAAAGCGCCATCCAAGAAGAAGAACAAGAAGAAGAAAGCAAAGGGCAAGAGCGGTGGAGCGACGCCTGGTACACCTGCTCAACAGTCTTCCAAGCAGAAGGACGAGCCTATTGACGAGATCGATGCGGCGCTGAAACAGCTCTCTGCGTCTGGGAAATCCTCTGGAAACACGGCTGCGGGCGTGAATGAGGCTGTCAATGAGAGTTCAAGACTACTTGCAATTGATACGCATCATTTGCACGCTCAGAATGAGATGCGGCGATTGTTCGGTCGCGCGGCATTGGAGCAGGGCGGCGACGATGAGGACCAGGGCGCGCCAGGCAATGTGGGAGGCAACCGAAGGCAGCAGAGAAGAGTCCAACAGGTCGGCCTCGCACAAGCACTGAGAGGTCAGCGAGGTCAGGGTGGCCGTGCTGGCGGTCTTGGATCGCTCGGGTTACGGCGCAACATCTTCATTCAGGGCAAGGAAGAGTGGCCAGTAGCCACGGGAGGTGGTCTTGGTATGGAAGTTGTCGAGAAGAACGCCGACGGAACAGTTGAATACCGCTATGTGCACAATCGCGCCTACCAAGATGTGCAATCACAGTTCGAAAGCTGTGTTGCATCTATGGACCCCAATCGCCTGGTCGTGCTGCTCCAACACAACCCTTACCACATCAGCACTCTCCTGCAAGTCTCTGAAATTGCGAAGCACGAAAGTGATCATGCTACTTCAGGAGATCTCTTAGAGCGCGCTCTGTTCTCGCTTGGCAGGGCGGTACATAGCACGTTTGCCAAAAATCTGGCCGAGGGCAAGGCACGACTGGACTTCAACAGACCTGAGAACCGGGAGTTCTGGCTAGCAAGCTGGAAGTACATGCAGAATCTCAGTATGCGTGCTACCTGGCGAACTGTGTATGAGTGGGCGAAGCTGCTGTTGTCACTCGCGCCAGAGCAAGATCCATATGCAATCTGGCTTGTATTGGACCAATATGCCATCCGTTCGCAGCAGTCACTGGACTACCTGAACATCAGTCGAAACGCCACCTTCAAGACCGTTCACAACAGTCTTCCAAACGTACAGCTTAGTCAAGCGCTTGCGGAGTACCGCGCCGGTAACAAGAGCAAAGGGCAACAGGCTCTCTTCACGGCCATTGGTCGCTTCCCTTGGGTCGTTGCTCGTCTGATGCAAGAGCTTACTCTCGACCCTCCTCCGGCGGTCTGGGGCAAGTCGCCTCGCACAGACAGAGAAAAGCTACACGCTGAGCTTTACGCCTCCCGAGCAAAGGATCTATGGAATACGCCTGAGATATGCGAATTCCTCGTCGAGACTGCGAGTGCTGTTCCTCCAGAGACGGAACCGACAGCACCTGATACGTCAGACATCACCCCGAATGAGGCTCGCCAAATCCTTGTCTCTGAGACACCTGCTCTTATTGCACTCATACCTCGCGAATACACCGCCCAACTCACCTCCACTTCCGACCCTCTTCCTCCAGCCGACTCTATCGCTTCCTACGAAATCACGTCACAGCCTCAATCTGGCTCCGCGCCTCGAGCAGCAAGCGCTACTTCAGCCGCCGACAACTTCCGCGAATTGCAAGGTCTCTACGGTTTCTTCGCCAACCTGTTCCCTTGGTTCAGTCCAACTGGTGCCAACACCGATGGCGCAGCCGAGGCACAGCCTACGGAAGAGGAGATTGAACGTCGCATTGAGGCGTCCGGCGTCAACGAGGAGACCATTGTGCAGAGGACGCAGCGTATGATGGAGCTCCAAGCAGCCCTACTTGGTGAAGAAGACAACATGGGTCGAGATGACGCTCCTCCTGCTAGGACTGGACCACAGACGCCGGATGGACTCGCGCAAGCAGCACGAGTTGCAGAGGCGGAACGGCAAAGAAGGGCGCATGTCGAGGATGCTGAGGATGAGTGACGACTTCCTATGCTGTGGCATTGTGTCCTTTGTCCCCGCTCCCCCCACCCCCGTCCGACGGTAACGATGACGAAGCACCGACTCATGACTGAGCGTACGAATAGAAAAATAAATCGATGTGTTCAACTTAGATGATTTGTTCGAAACCACTCCGTTCCACGCGATCGAAGCTGTTGCGCTTCCAAAGATCTCGTACTTTGGATGGCAAAGATCCGATTACGTCTTATGAGAGTCTCTGGCGACTCTCAGGAAGTCCTCGATGATGCTGTAAGCCCTGGTATATTTCATTGCGGCTAGGAATGGACGATCAGGCTTGTGATTTCGATGCTAATTAGGGTTAGTGTTGGGGTTAGTGCAATCGATGCATGCACGCATGCCATGCTCTGAACTCGCCCGAAAGAGACTGGTTCTGAGTAATCTATGTGTGTGATCCAAATAATGTTCGTCTACAGCCTCGTCTTTCTTGTCTAAATATCGGGGTGTTCGGCTTGGTGGCAGCGATCAGTGCTCAATATGTTTGCTGCAACGTCAATCGAACGATTCAGGAGTCGCAGCAAGTTCAAGACGACAACAAGTGGAAGGCGAAGAAGCTCAAAACATGACAAGGTCGAAGGTTACATTGGAAGTCACTCTCAGCCTCAGCTTATTACACAGATAAACCAATGCTCGTGGAGGAAGCGTCTCCAATACCTAGATTGACGGTGCTGGTTGCACCGCAAATCCGGATTTCATGTGCTCCTTCGAATCCAAGTAGACCAAGAAGAGAAATTACACGTATGCTAAACAATCGACACATACCAAAGCCTTCAGTCTGTATAGGTGCACACGTGGGTATTTCCTGGACAAACCCGAGAGCTATCAAATCGTAGCATCCGATCACTTTCCCGCAAACCAACAGCTCGCGGTCATCCCATCCCACGTCATATCTACTTGTCGATCTATCCATTGAAACAACACCCAAAGTCAATGCCAATATCGCCTTGCACCACCTCATGCTCGAAACCATATACCTCCTCCTCCGCCCTCTAGCATGACCACACCCTACAAGCACCACGCCTCCTCCGTAGTCCCGGCCCAGCTCTCCTTCCTCGCAATCTACAACCCGACCCTCGGCCCAACAGACGAGACCTTCGCGGACCAGCTCGTGTTCTGGTACTCGCGCAAAGCAAGCGAAGCGCGACGCGCAGAAAAGAATGCCGATGCAGCGGGTAGCGATGCGCGCAGGAAGGCCGCGGACAGGGAGGAGGAGCATGAGCGGTTGAGGCAGATTGGGCTGGCGCAGGGCATGATTGGGTTTGCGAAGACGTTCTCTGATGGCGAGAAACCTGTTGACTCAATTGAGACGGAAAAGTCGCGGGTTGTGCTGCATGAGTTGGAGAATGGATGGTGGATACTGGCTTCTATCGACCTCACGCGACTACCGGCTCCGGCTCCTGCAAGTGCTGGCAAGAGCAAGAATGACGAGAATGCGAAACCCACGGTGGAATACTCATCGCGAGAGGTAAGCTCGCCAGCATTGCTCACGCAACAGCTGATGCAGGCACACTGGGTCTTTCTGCTACACCATGGACCTACTCTGGACGAGCTCTTTGTGAAGTTGTCGCGGGATAAGTTCTGCGCCACACTAGAGCGGTACTGGACAAGGTTCGCTCGTAGCTGGGATGTCATATTGCATGGGAACCCAGCAGTAGACGTCTTCGGCGGGATTAAGCTTGCTGCTGGCGGTGAGCTCGGTGTTGGAGTTGGTGAGGAGGAATGGGGAAGCGGTGAGAGGGAAGTTCTGGAGGATTTGACGAGGAGAACAGAAGGCTTGCTCGATGTCGTAGTGGCTAGGTTTGGAGAATCTGCGCCCGACAACGAAAGTTCTGTCTCGGAATCGGACGAACTGCCTTGGCTGGGAAGTGGAAATATACCTACTGCATCAGATGGTGTTGTCTTTGCTGGCCTCGACAAGCTGAATCGACCTTCTGTACGGAGCATCTCGCTCTGGATGCAACAAATTTATGCCTACGGCGACTACGCATATGGAGTGAAAGATAACCCTTCTCGTGAGCGACGGAAACGACGGAGGCTGAAACCTCCTCCCGGAATGAATGGCTCAGCGACCTCACCGAGGCAGTCTCGTCAGCCTGATACAGATGATCTACGACAAAAGGTACAGCAACAGGAAGCTGCAAGATCAGGGTCGCCCTTGATTGATCCGGATTTACTGCCCAAGGATCAGAGACCGCAGATGTACGATCGCGTAGCTTCCCACGACCACGCGACTGGCACCTCGACACCACAAAGCGCGAGTCATCCTGAGATCCCGCCGCCGATTGTGACGGCCGCTGAACAGGCTCTCAATAAAGCAACCAAGAGTGCGGACAGCAGATCGACACATGAGAGCACCCACGAAGCAGATGACAACACAACAATGGGGATACCTGACCAGTATATGAAATATATGACATTCGGACTAAGCTCGCTAGCTAAGTCGTACAACAAAAAGCAGCCAGAATCAGCCCAATCATCGACCGTGGCTTCGAAGAAAACAAAACCACCAGACAGTGGCTCAAAACCCAAGGCAAAGAATCCAACCAGTGCATCGAAGAAAGACGAGCCCGCTCTCTCCCACGCCGAGCCTATACCCGACGGCGAAGAACTTCGTGCAAAAATCGCACAGCAGATCCAAGCCGAGAATGAAGGCCACTTTGTCGTTGGGCTCAAGGGCGACCTCTCCGCAGATACACTTTCCGACTCCGACGATCACGATGCCGGGACCATGACAGAAGGCAGTCATCATGAAGAGTCCGGTGGCAGTCGCAACATCCTGCGCACCGTACAAGTGGAGCTAACCCCCAAAGAACAAACCTATTCCGACAAAGTGAACGACGACCTTGAGCGCGGCGACGAAGCAGGCAATATGACCGGCCACCTCGTGCCCGAAAACCCTATAACGAAAGACTTCCGCCGCCTGCGCGTGCTCATCTACGTCTGCCGACCCTTCATGTTCGCCTTCCTCTTCGAGCAGCGCACCTCCTCCCTCAGCTACGCCGGCCTCTACAAAAACCTCCACAACACCCTCAAACCAATCCACAAGCGCCTCCTCGCCTCCACCAGTCCAGAATCAGTCGCCAGCCGCCTGCAAACCTCCCAACAACAACCCAACATCACCGCCAACCCAGACGAAGAAAACCCCATCTTCTCCCTCCTCTACGACCCCGCAACCCTATCCCTCCACTCCACGATCCCCAACATCCCTGCCCCAGGCGCCTACAAACCCTGGTCCCGGCTCGACGCACTAAACGTCCACGCCTCCCTCCTCGCCTCGCTAGCCGCCACCTCAGGACCCAAAGCTGAAACAGCACTCGAGCGCACGAGCAAGACTGCCCGTGGCTGGTGGGTTGTCTGGCTTCGACTTCCACCTTCAGTGGCGCTGGAAGATGCTCGACCTACGAACGGGCCGCGCGGGTCCGGAGACTCGAATGCTCCTGCTGGAAGCGAAGCAGATCAGGGACCGGCTCTCGATTCGCAGGGCGGTGCGATCAGCACGCTGGGTCTTGGATCGTCTATCACGCCGCGCGTGTCGGTTGGCGGGACGCATCGTGTTGCGTTCCTTGTGAGGAAAGCAGGCGAGGGAGCTGTTGGTTCTTCTGCTGCTGGACAGCAGAGTAAGACCGCTGCTGGTGGCTCGGGGAGATTGGGCAGCGGAATGTGGAGTTCGCTTGGGATGAGAAGGGGCAGTACGAATACGACTGCCGGTGGCGGAGGTGCAGGGGAGGAGGGGAGTAATGCTGTTGCTGGGTTGGGGATGGGTGGCTTTGGGGTTGATGCGAGGAAGTATGTTGAGGGGTTGTTGAGCTTAAATCGTTGAGGGAGGAGGAGGAGGAGGAGGAAGGCTTGTGAGCGACTTACCTCTGTTAGAGGTAACAGTTCAAGACGTACAAGTCGAATCGATATAATTTGGACTGGTCTATGAGTAACCGGTCCTAGCAACATTTGCGCTAGCTCAAACGCCGGTTACCGTTGTCTTATTTGTTCGAACAGAGAATTGAATATGCCTATATGCCATGGAGCCAGAACAAGAAAGATGCCCGTTGCTGTGCTGTGCTGTGCTGTGCTGTGGTCTTTGTTTCCCAAGCGCCCAGAAAACCATAAACGCCAATGCTGAAGGAGAGCGAAGAGTCGGCCAAATTAGTGCCACTCACGCTCCCCTACAAGATAAAAACTCCCAGCCCACCAAGTCCAACTGCAACGCCACAAGCCAAAACTCCCCACTTCGACTTCGTTGCAGCTCTCGCAGCAGCTCCGGCACTCTCGCTGCTATCGGAATCCCCGTTCCCACTGCCACCGTTGCCGTTCCGCGCCGCTTCGCTCGCTTGCTCCAGCATCGCGCGACCAGCGGTTACGGTCAGAGTGGCGTAGTCGATTTGCGTCGAAGCTAGAGTCGTGCTTGAGCCCACGCGGCCCAGGCCTGCAATTTGCGAGGAGCCGGTGCAGGTAGCTGCTGTGGCGCGGGTGCCTCCTACCATGTTGCAGTTTATTGTTGCGCCGGAGTTGGAGGCTGTTGGTGGGGGAATGTCGGATGTTCCGGGCCTGGATTTAAGAAGGGTTAGTCCTTGATGTGGTTTTGGGTTTGAGGTAATTGGATTTCGATGGGACTTACATTCCGTTATCTGTTGTGACGATGGGGTTGTAGGTGTAGATTAATGTGCTCTCGCCTCCGGTTACTGTTATGGAGGATTGGAGGCTGCAGCCGTGGGGACCGGTTGTGGAGGCATTGACTGGAGCGTACATGCAGCCGACTGCGAAGGCGGTTTGGTTTACATCCTGGATGGGAGGGTTAGTTCGGAATACATTATTGAGATTATTAAAGCTTTTTTGATGCTTGCGAAGAAGTGAAGAAATCTAACATACAGCAGTGATGATAGAAGCAGCTAAATTCTGACCACCGCCGGGAAGTTCATGTAGACTGCCTGGGAGGAAGATGGTGGCGGTTGGATAGGGCGACGGGTCTGGTGGGGCATAGGATGTTGGCGATGCATCGTCGGTGGATTCTTCTTTTGCTGTGACGAGGGTGGAAGTGGCGAGGAGGAGTGGTAGGATTGTTGGTGGTATTGATCTTAAGTACGGGAGGAGCAGCATACTGCGCTGCTGTAAGTGAGGTGCTACTGCTGCTGTGTGGCGTCGAGTGGATCCGAGATCCTGAGGCTCCTAACTTCGGGGGCTGAGCTGGTGGGCGTAAGGCGCGCGCGATGGAGACAGGGTGATATTAATGAAATGCGTGCTGGATGTCACGAGATTTGATGATGGCAATGATGAGGAATGTGCGATGGGCGAAGATGACGCCTCCCTACCTCCTCTTGATGGCGGCCTTTTGGCGTAACGTGGGCAGCTGCTGCGCAGTCTTGTCGTCGGCGCCAAGGTTCCTGGGCAGTGGGTGGGTGGAAGACATTTGCGATATTTAATTACCTCTTCTATCTGTGTGTCAAAGATTGGTCAAGCATACGAGGATAGTGAGGATAGGGCAGGGCAAGGCTGCCAGGCACTTACGCCCTACGCGCTGGCTGGGAAAGCATTTGACAGAGGATCAACAAGGATTGAGATATGTCTACAGCCATGCTGAGAGGGAGAGTCGGCACCTCACGCCCGTCGTCTTGGCTCGCTCGCCCGGTCCGACACGGCGCGCGTGGATCAAGTGTTCTTTAGAGTATGATTGGACGACTGCTGGCGCTGCCGCTGACGTCGCGTCTTCAATCTGCCAAACACGCGACTTGTGCCTAGGCACATCGCAAGCTGTACGTCGACCGTGTTGTCGCAACATTTGCACACTCGCACATTAAAACAAGACAACACACAACACTGTCGCCCGCAATGGACGAGCATTCAGAAAAGCTCGTCGAAAATGCTTTCCAGCACGACCATAATCTAAAAACGAGGGTTCTCCACGCTGCCAGTAAGTCGCATCACTTTATGTGTGCGAACATCTTTCAACCGCGAGCATTTCACTTACCCACCGCCTGAGCAGGACACTTCGAACATGGTATTCCCGAGCTCCTCAGAGACATCTCAACCTTCATGTTGTCGTCGACCAAAGAGCCCGGCGAATCGCTGCACCAAAAAAATCACAACGAAGCCCCAGAAGAGCCCACAGCGAAGAAGCGCAAACTTGAACAGACGGCCGAGGCGGAAGCGCGCTCAATGGGATATGAATCTACATCAGGGAGCTACGAAATGCCGAATCCACCCGTGGTCGACTTCGAGTGCAAAGACGTCAGCTTCACATCGCCCTTGCGCAAGAAGCTTAAGCTGCAGTTCGTCCATGGCAATATCAACATCTCCCAGCGCCAAATACGTCTGCTCAATCAAGCCACCGGCGCTGTCGAATATACTTTGCGCGGCGAAGACGTGGACTGCATGTTCTGCCTGCCAGTACCCGAGAAGGCGCAACGGCAGCAGTGCTTCGTCGTCTTCCCACTTCCTGGATCGCAAAGCTACGACGGGACCCCCGCAGAACCGCTAGTGTGGACTATGAACGAAACAAAAGGCAGTCCAGAGACTTTCGGCATCTCGACGAGGTTACATGGGAGTGAGGAGGATACATTCGTAGACGTAACACGAAGAGACTTGGATCAATTCATGGCCTCTCTCAGCAAGAAAACAATCCTTCCCTCCGAGCGCGAGTTCGCAAGTGAAATCCCTCAAAGCCACCGGAAAGGCGAGAAAGCCTTCCACACCAAAGCCTTCAGAGGCAGCAAAGAAGGTATGTCCACTCCACCCAATTCGGTTCAAATTAGTTGATAAGAACACCACTAACATCTCTCACTTAGGCTACCTCTTCCTTACATCCCACGGCCTAGTCTTCGGCTTCAAAAAACCCGTCACCTTCTTCCCCTTCCACGCAATCGAATCCATCTCCTTCACCTCCGTCCTGCAACGCACCTTCAACATAGTAATAACAACCAACGACCCCTCGGATCCCGAAAAGCGCACAGAGCACGAGCTCAGCATGGTCGATCAAGCCGACTTCGCGCCCATCGACACCTACATCCGCGCCCACGGCCTCAACGATGCCAGCATGGCCGCCGAGCGCAGGGCGAAAATTCATAATGTGAATAAGCCTGCTGAGGGCGAGGAGGCCAATGGCGATGGAAGAACTGAGATTCAGAAGGCCGAGGAGGAGGCGCAGGATTTGGAGGATGAGGAGGAAGAGGACTATGATCCTAGCGGAGGCGAGAGCGAGGGTAGCGGGGAGGATAGTGATGAAGAAGAAGATGGGGAGGGAGGTGGGTATGAGGATGGGGAGGAGGAATGGGATGAGGACGAGGAAGTTGAGCCCGAGGAAGGGACGACAGCAAATTGATGCTCAGACCGGAGTTTGTCAAATGGCAGGCTCGCTTAAAGTCGGCGAGGAGAGCTGGCTGGGCTGTAAGGTACTGTACGATTTACCTCCAGGAAAAGGGAAGGCGAGCGCTACATCCGCCACGCTCGTATACAGATCCCAAATTGCGCGCAGGCGCGCAGTGTAACACAAGGTGTTTATTCGCCGTCTATCTATTTAATCCCTCCCACCCGCTCAAGGCCACATTGACAACGGTCAAGTTCAAGTTCGAGTCCCAAAAGCCCGCACGTCCGGCGCATCTCGTGGGAAAGAAGTGGGACGAGTACAATGCAGTTCTCCGGCTGAGTTTTTCCTTCCAGTGGGTTTGGCTTCCTCATTGAAAGGAGGTGTGTGTGACAGGAGCGTCTACTTTGAACAGCAAGTGAGAGAGGGAGGGAGGGAGGGAGGGAGAGAGGGAGGGAGAGAGGGAGGGAGAGAGGGAGGGACGAGGGGAGGAGATTACTTGATGCGCTCTGCGGTGCGATCAGAGGGGTTTCAAAAGATGTGTTGCAGATGTATTGTTTGACTATGTGAGGAGGGAGGGAGTTGGGTCAGAGGGCGCTACGAACGTTGCTTCTCCATCTGCTTTGCGCTGCGATCAGTGATCTCCAAAGAATGCAATGCTTGTTGTGCCAGGGAAAGATGCATGCGTGGAGTTGAGCGAGAGCTAGGGGTCATAGTGTTTCTCCGTACGCGGTACGATGCTAACAGGCACTTTCGTAAGATGGAATGGTTTCATCACCAGTGAGAGACGATGCCGAGCAAGGAGAGCGGTGCAGCTATAATCATCAAAGGAATTCAAGAGGCTGGAACGACGGTTTCATTGAGAGTGCAATTTTCATTTGAGGCATAGCTATTTGTAGAAGAAGCGGCAAGAGCGAGGACTTTGCGGAATATCCAAAGGGATAAGCGGCATGCAGTTAACCTTCTCTGCCTTGACAACGCCATGCTAACCAGTACGAGGGTGTCCAAATGGAGCTTCCCTATTCAACAATGCAAGAAAACTTCGCGAGCGAAAGCTGCGCGGAAAAGAGTAGTGTGAGAGCTCTCGATTGTGGAAAGTGAGATGCTCAGAGCTCCTCATCGTCTTCGAGAACAGGATCCATGGAGGAGGTCTGGGCGACCTCGGGCTCCTCCTCGACTTGGGCAGACTGCGGCTCGGCAACGTAGCCAGCCCAGATGGACTCCAAGTCGTCGTTGGTGAGGTTCCTCTCGCCGCGGATCACATGGGCAAGGGCCTCCAAAGCCTCGGTCAGACATTGCGGGTTCGCCATGTGAAGACGAAGAAGGTCGGCGTTATCACCTTCAAGGTGGACGAAGGCGTGGATACCAGCAGGAAGGATGTTGATGAGGCGCTCAGTAGAGGAGATCACATCACCATCGCGAACACTGCCGGTGAACATGATACCGCCTGCCGGGATGGCAGCAGGTGCCGGCCCAGCGGCAGTAGTCGTGATGCCGTACGGGACATCGGCCATGGTTTCGTCGAGGTCCTCTACGGTCTGCTCAATCGTGGTCGTGACTTTGATACTCATGTCAGTCATAGACTGGCCATGAGCACGCGAATCGTTGGGAGTCTCACCGTCGTCGGAACCCTTTGTGGCAGTCTCCAGGCCGAGGACGGTAGCGGATTCCTTGACTTCAAGGGCCTTGTTGATGACATCGAGCTGGTTTTCGTTCTTGTAGTGGTCACGCATGGAGATCACGGTGTTCTTGGGGTTGGAGGCGCGTTCGAGGGCCTTCACGGCGGCGGCATAGAGTCCATCCTTGAAGCCAAAGCGTTGGAAGGCCTCCCAATGATGCTCAATCAACTTGGCGTTGTCACGCTTGATCAGCTCGAAAGTCCTGTTGACAAGGTACTTACGGGCAGCGTGGAAGATGTCAAGCCAACCCTTCTGCGCCATGGAGTCAGTCGGCTGATCCGACTTGAATGCGGCTTCGGTGATAAGGAGACGGAGTCTGGCAGTCTGGGGCCCATCACCCCTGTTCGTAAGGGGTAAGAACTTGTTGCCCAGGGTGCCGTTCTTGGCAGCGGTGACGAGGTCGTCGATTTCGGCTTCGATGATGGCGTCAACAGTCGGCCCAGTAACAGGCGCGGTGTTACGGCCACGGGAGCTAGAGGAGCGACCCGAGTTGCCACCACTGGAAGCATGAGAGGTCTGGCTAGGAGCACGAGGAGCCGGGCGGAGAGGGGCGGAAAGCTGGGCGCGAGATGCAGTCGCAGGCTGCTTGCGGCCATGAGAAGGCTGGGTGATGGTGGCAGGGTTCAGTGGCGAGGGTCCAGCTGTGGTCTTGTGCGAGCCACGAGGGGCCTGGTGGGGCGAGGTGGTGTCCTTGTTAGACGCAGCCATAGCCTGGGTCGAGGGAGCAGACAGCTCCTCGCGCACACCATTGACGAAACGCACACGGCCGAAGGATCTCGGGGATGCAGCACGAACGCGAGAGCCACCAGCAGACGTACCGGCTGGCCCAGGGCCAGCGGCAGCCTGGTAGGTGCGAGGCACTTGACGGTGACCCTGGCCGGCGAAGTAGTTTACGCTACCGCCAGAATAGTCCACGTAGTTGTTCTGGTCTGTACAGTGTCAGTGTGTTGAGTGCGAAGTGATGTAGAAGAATATACTTACTGTACCACTTGACAATTTGCTCGCCGCCGTGCTCGCGGGCGTTGTTGCGGTGCTCGATGGCCGCGTGGCGGATCGCATTGTCCGCGATGTGATTCTCTTTGACGGCGTGTCCCTTGCCGTCGGTCGGGGCGGCGTAAATTTTCTCGCGGGCCTCATCCCCAAGGTCCGCCATCATGGCATCAACGTCCATCTTCGTGGACGCCATTGTGGTTGTTGCGTAGGTGTTGGACAGGGGAGCGGTGTGTTGTGGTATGGGAGTGGAAAAGTCCGGTCGCAGATGAAGCGGCGAGAAAATTAAAAAGGGCACAGCCTTGGCGTGGCAACGGAGTTGAAGTGAGGAAGGAGCGATTGAAGGCCTCACAGGCAAGTACGCCACGTGAAAGCCGCGGCGAGGTCTGATATCAGACTGGTGAACGGGACCAGCTTAGGCTCGTGACGCCAAGTCTCGGACAACAACATCGGCCAGGATGTCCGGCAATATAGTCATTGATGCAATGAAGGCCGACCTTGGTAGGGAGACCCGCGAGGACATCTACGCCGCTCCACCGGCGGCAAGGGATATCGGGACAATGAGTGCGATCCGCCAGAGCCATGTTTGGCAAGAAAGGGGATGAAACGGCGATGAACATCAAGCGCACGCGAGAGCGAGGCATGCGGCCTCACTTCAACACTCTCTCCATGGTCAAGAATAAGCATCTCATAAGAGAGGATGCGATCTTAGCTACTCCTTGTTCGTTTTTTTAAAGATTGAACGTAGGCAGGACGTAGGCATACAAACATCGTGATAGATGGAAGAGCCATGGTGTCCACGCACCTAGCAATCAAGCATGCGGCGTAGTTCGATGTCTCCATTGCCAATAGGTAGACACCTAACACCGTAGCATCTGACCTTTGTTTCGCCTTTGCTTGATTACGCAGGGAACCAAACCCAGCCAACCGGACATAGCCATCAGAGGAACAGATACGCAAATGGACCTTCTTGCATGGCACAATAGCATTAAGTTTTAGGAGGTGATGCGATCGCAGCACTTGCTTGCACTACACACACTCCATAGAACTTGATGACATGCTGTTGTTGACCGCACTGTTCCATACATCGTGCGGACCGTAGAGCAGGAGATCTTGCGAACGCACACTCTGTACTGTGTATCGGTCATACATGATACTGCCTACCGGGATGGCAGCAGGTGCCGGTCCAGTGACAGTAGTGATGCCATACGGGGCATCGGTCATTGCTTTGGACAGTCTCAATCGAGTGGTTCCGTTGCAAGCGGTCTTTGAAGCACTGCCAACGTGACTTGCTGCGCGGACACGTGATCATGCACCCAGGCGACAATAGGTTTGCTTCTTTGCATGTAGCACGCCACGCCATGCCCTCAAGACATCGTGACAACTAGGCTGAGCTGAAACTCCGCCAGCTTCATCACATCAAAGTTTGCTCTACCGATGCAGCAAACATGCGAGCAGTGACACCTCACAAGGCAACGATCAGTGAGTTGTTTGTTGCGTGGATCCGGACAAACACCAACTTTCCGCTTGACAGAGCTGAAAGAAGCGCCCAACATCAAGGACTGAATTCCAGCATTCTTGCCATGCACTGATACCACTTCGCAGCTCAAGGATTACCATCTCTGGCTGTGAGAGGCCCCAGAACGACGAGACCGCACTTCGCAAGTTGACGCCGATTCATCAGCATTTGAGTTATGAGCTGTTCAACATAAGGCCTCGACTCAGCGGGCCGAGGATGAAACGAACGAGGCGAGAAGAGCTAGGATTCGGTAGGAAGTCAAGCTTGGAGACTGGCGGCACAAGAGCACGGGTTTGCGGCTGGTGATGCGAGGTAATCTGGAGCCAAACACCTGTTCGAGCGCCATTGAGAGAGCTTAGTTGCAAGGAATACAACGCTCGCGAGCTGGACACTGTACAAGAGCTGGCATAGGCAGCTCAGGCATGGGAGTGTACAAGCAGACCTGATCTTCAACTGATCACAGGTCGCTGCTGTCGTAGTCGCAGAGTCCAAATACCGCATTAGAGACCACAGGGTCAAGGACAGGCGTCAAGACAGCAGTCCGCGATCGGAGGACTCCAAGACGTGACAAGCCTTCGATCTAAAAGATCGCAAGAGCATCTAGTGGATACGATGCGATGATGTAGACTAGCCATCGCCTTTGTGTTGTAGTAGATCTAGTAGAGGGCCTTGGGAGGCAGAAGCATAGACACCCATTGTTTCTAGAGTGGCTGGCTTTCATACTCTCCCAAAGATGCAACCACACAGACAGAGGTGCTCCCTTTGACCGTGAGACGATCATCAGATCGATACCACTGCTGAGAACATAGATGCCATCATCGTTGCCCACTTCCAAGCAAGCCTGAGGCACCTCCGCTCCCTGATCGTGACCAAGGGCCCTCTGCGTAGCATCATTACCGCCAGCGTACTCCCAGGAGATGCACGTGCTCCGTCGAAGGGGCAGGAAACGCCAAGACTTGTCGGCCAGAAAGTACTTAAGCCCCTCGTCGTTGCGCATAGTTTGCAACTTCTTCCCCAAGCACGCCGAACATTCGTCTCTCGGGGGACGGGGTCTCAGTATCTGTTCTTTTCAGTACGGCTGTGCATACTAAATTTTTGGAAGCACTTCTCATGCGGCTAGTATTGCACTACAGCTGGTTCGCGTGGCACCTTTTTCATCAGTTCGCTTGTTGTTTATAGCAAGCGGTTGGAGAAGAAGCTTGTGGTCGCGCCGTAGGGTCATTTGTAGATGTAGTGAGTGCTGTACACCCTTTGTGAGCCCAGCGACCTGTTTGCTGCGCCGAACATACGACAGTGAGGCGACTACCACGGTGCATGATCTCCTCGTCGCCCTGACCAGGCGAAGAGGCTGAAGGAGGCATCGCAGTCAAGACGTGCCGCCATCGGCCGCCACAAAGCTCTCACACCGCATCCCCAACGAGGGCGGTGATGTTGCTCACTCTGACCTGATAACGGCGCTGTAGAGATACTGCGTCAAGAAGCCGAGCGCCATCAATACGTTGCGAGCGGTGCCCTCGATCGCCTTTGAGCCCACACGATCCTTGAAGTAATGAGGTCCGCTTTGTTGCTCACTCTCACAGACCCAAAACAGCAGCCACCGTGCATCCAGCGCCATGCAATACGACACGCCAGCAGCCATTATCGACATGCTCACACTCTGAATGCCGCCTCAGTATCTCTCGCGTCATGAGCTCAGCATACACCAGCATGGGCGGCCACGGCTCCACGGCTGCCGCGCATCTACGAACGACACCGCCAATACCGAGTTTTCTCGAAAGCGATGCCGATATGCACACCTTCATTTGACTGAACAGCGGCACACTGACGAGGGAACCTACTCGAGATTACTGGAGCATGGCTAAAATCGTGTCCTTCCACGAACACCGTGGAGGTCTCGGAAGAGAGGGAAATCCCACGGCATATGGTGTATGCGGTGGACGAGTTTGCGCTCGCGGCACCGGAGGCGAGCGTAATCCATGGTAATACCGCGGCGATACTGCGAAGCACGAAGAGCACATTTGTGCTTCACCATTGCGAAAGACTCTTCGCGCGGCGGATAGCGACAGCTTTTGAAAAGGTCGACATGAGACACGTCAAGAGATGAGGGTTCAGCCAAGTATCCATGGAAGAATGATGGCAACAGGCATAGTCGAGCAACACGGGCATGACTTACGCCCCGAAGGTACGCCTCCCCAGCCATACTCGGCTCAAAATGCTGGTATACGTATCTCCATCTTCACATGCGTCGAAGTGGAGCTTGTCGAACTGGCATTCTGGGTGGAACCAACACGTCTCTCATAGGCGCCACGGGGTATAATAGATGCGTGACAGCTGACGATGCCGCAGCCTCGAGCGCCATCGGCACAGTATGAATGGGATTCTGTCCAAGCAACTCTAAGTAGCCCGAAAGCTGCTAATGGCTCCGAAGGAACCACAGCCATGGTGAATGCAGCAATATATCGAGCTCTTTGGGAGTTCAGTACTCTTGAGATTGCGCGTAAAGCCGGCAGCACCTTTCGACAGCCTCACCCCTTAAGGCATCGCAGAGGCAGATCATAGCATGTTCGATGGTACCGGCTGCGCAGGGGATGTGTTGCACATGGTATGCCCATGAGAGCCTGAGCCAATGGTACTCCATTGGAATGTGGTGCGGTCACACTTAACCGTTCCCAATCGTAAGAAACTCTGGTCTAGCCATGTACTGGAAATGCCAAAATCTTTGGCACTAAAGTAGCAGTCTCGAACATCTTGTTCACAGAGTGGCTGGGCTTCGTGTCCATTTCCAGGCTGTGTTCAACCCCAGTGACAAGCCTGCAATCAGTTTGGAGAGGCCGTAGGGGATATTCACACCTGGGCAATGTAACTCGCAGGATCGAGAAGATCAGGTTGTTGATGGCTGCGTTTCTTGACATCGTAGGCCTGCTTCTCCAGTGGCCCCTGGTCTTATACATTCTTGACTTGCGACTTCTCCGGGTGAGTCCAACTCTTGTGCTGCGCTCTTTCGGCAAAATGCTCCAGAGCGCTCCAGCGTCCTCTGTTGCAAAGCGCAAGCACTGTTATAAGAACCTGGCCGATGAGAGCCGGGAGTTCAACCACAGATCTCGCCTTCATGCCAATCTGAGTGCGTTTGAATCCGGTCGGAAGGCGTGATTGAGAGAATCATCGAGCCTCTATCGGAAGGCTTTCGAGGTTGCAAGAACCATATGGAAATTGCGGTTGTCAACCACAAGCGCCATGCCTCGTATACCGTCTTCCAATGGGGACGCTCCAATATCTTCTGGCGGGAGTATCAAAATCCGCCGCAAGATGCCTGGAAACTCGAAGAGACCTGATTGCGGGCCTTGACTGACCAAAGATCGCGGTTGCAGCTTGCCGTTGGCTTTGGCGGTCGATCGTATTCTTGAAGAGAATCCAACTTCGTGGCATGTATGCGGATGTCGCAGTGTACTGAGGACTGTGGCAAGGATTGTACTTGATGCTCATCGGATTGGGACAATTTCTGTGGCGAAATCGAAGGTATCCGCACCATGAAGACTTTCAGGCGTTGAGCATCTGAGTGATGAACCCGTTGATGAAGGCGCTTGAAACGGCAGAGAGGCCGCAGTCTCGAGAAAGTACCTGCGTCGATCGGTGCCTTTCTAAGGAAAGATCGCGGCGATACACACTTCGGTCGCGGTTGGTCATGATCTTCATCATGCTTTGCGAGGCTATCTGCATGGTGGCGCTGCGCTCTGTCGCTCGCGCAGTGCGTGCGGGTTGTAGCACGCATAAGCTCCACTGATGGTCGGCTTGTGGTCGTGCCTGTCGTGGAAGGCTGGAAGTGTCTGCACGCGCCCTCATGGCCATAGATCTCGGACGCTGAGGGTGTACATCTGGTGTGGCAAGCTCTTACTGGCGATGATGCGAAGGTGCAGTTGCGATACCTTGTCTGCGTTGTTGTATACGGCGGCGATGGCGAGAGGGTGTGAGTAGTGGCGGACTTGCGCTGCACTGCCCGTGACCGGTTGTGATGAAGCGGTGCCTGGGCGTAAGAGTTAAGGGCCGACCAACGCCTGTTCGTTAGGTCTCAGGTCTGTTGAGGTTGTGGATGATGATTGCTCGTAGGGCGTGATGGTGATGGTGCTCAAGTTGTCGATGATGCGGTGGTGCTGTCGAAGCGGCGAAAGAAGAAGCGCATCGAAGTTCACAAGCAAGGGGGGTGTCCCTTGCGCTTGGTCAACTGCATAAGGCCTTGCAACACGCAAGCTGCTGTTAGACATCCCCTTGAAAAGCATCTCACGGTGGCCTCCGCGCAACAATGTACTTCTTTCAGTACTGTTGCTAGCGGAAGTGAAGCGAGGGTGGGCAGGGACAGCGCCTCGCAGGAAGGGGCTACCTCACAGCGGCACTGAGTCTCGCCGCCACCTGCGCGACCTTCAGCGGCCCTCTCGCGCGCCAAACAGGCCTCCGTCAAAGATACAGCCATCCCATTGCCGATCTCGAGACCTGTAACGATACTCAAATCTGCACCACGGGCACCGTGTTAGAAGGTGTTTGAGCGCCACGAAGGTCTCTTTCTGCAAGCCACCACCCTCCTCCGCTGTAAGAGAAGATGCTAGTTCACCAGCAGACCGCGAGTCTTTACTTCCGAAATACCTGGTCAAACATGGGCGACCACGACGAACTCTCCGAGGATACCGAAGTCGTCCGACAACTTCTCAATGTTCCATCAGCCAGACTCTGCGTAGAGGCAGCGCTGACAACGGTGGATATTTGAGAAGATGCAGCCAGAGGCAAGCGGCTTTCAGTCGATGTGTTCAAGACACAAACTTGAAAGCACAAAGAAAGACCCCAGGTCTCGCTGAGAATCCACGTCGCGTTGACAGTCAACGACGTGTCCAGCTTCGGGTCGAAGCCCGATTCCAAGTCCAATTCTTCGCTCAAGTCCGAGTTCGATACCAGGCGACATCAGGTTCCAGCTCCAGGTCCAGTTCCAGCTCCAGCTCCAGCTCCAGCTCCAGCTCCATTCCTAGATCCAGATCGTAACTCGTATCCCCAAAAGCAGGCAAACCAAGTCTGCAGAGACCGCACCTAAAGAGTGACCAGAGTTGGACTTGACGAGAGGTACTCGGGTACCTCGGCCTGGTATGAAACAGCAAGATACAAATACTATCTATCTTCTATGTGAGGAAATGACCATCACACCGGATACCGTCGATCTTAGCCTGCGCATTTCTTCTGGGGTTTCGTCCCTTCCAGTCTGTCTCCGTCTAGCCCCCGAAGGCTACGCGTACGACACCCAATACACTAGCCCAACTCTGGACAGAGAGGAATACCCGAACAGCAGCAATGACATGATAAAACAACATACATAGCAGAGAGGAGACGAAGCATCTCAAAACCCGCAAGCTGTGCGGAGGATCGGAACTGTCGCCGGAGGCTGGGCTGGGCGCTTATCTAACGAAGACCATATCGCTGCTTACCTAAGGCAAATTTTAAACCAAAAGGCAGCCAACATATAGATTGGTAAAACGCGTAGAAGCTCAAATCGTCAAGACTCATCATGTTCTCTAGCATCGATGGTACTCAGTCAATCAAGCGATCTCGTGATTTCTCTCGCGATTTGCATTTTGGCTATATTTCCCTGTAATGCTATCTTTGTATCCTTACGGTACTGTCAATTCTCACTAAACAAAGACTATCGGCTACGAGTGGGAGGAAGACAGTGAGACGGAAATCCTTCCACGGAGTGATACTGTAGTACTAGAAATACTATCAAATGCTCCGGACATTAATTCCAAGAGCTATCCAGTGAGATTCAAGACGGGGCGGCTGAGAACTCTCGATGATAATCACAATAGTGACTGAGGTAGTATCAGATACTCCATCGTAGCGTTGTATTGCTAAGTAAGAAGCACAGATAGTTTGGTACGCAAAAAGTTCGAGGAAGCCTGTAGCCATACTCGTAGCACTATCAGATACTCTCATTGTCCTGTCCAGCTTCTCCTCAGTGAAAGATGAGCTGTTATGCCGTGTATTTAGAACGCAAAGAACGAGTAGTTGACGAAAGCACCGCGAATCAGGTTGAGATGAAACTGGAAGTTGAAGTTTATGGCTCTTTCTATACAAGACCGCAAGACAAAACGCTTCACGATCATCCGCACTTCTGTGGTTCGCCATCGCCTATCCTTGAGTTAGCATATCAACTTGTTGGTAGCACTACTCTAACGGAAGAAATCTTACCTCTGATCATCTTCGCAATAGCCTGCATCATACTGATAACCATGACAATGCAGCCGAAAACAAAGCACGCGTAAGACGCATACGTCTCCCACGTCCTCCGCTTCGTGAGCTTGATGAAGCACAATGGCGGCAAAATGTACGCCAGAGCGCACGCACTCGTCGCGCCGACGAGTTCGAACACAACGCCAATGTCGCACGTAATCAGAGAAAGTGTCATGGCGGATACAACCAGCGAAGTCGTGAAGATGAGATGGCGATTGGGGTTGTGCGGCTCGTTGGGGAAGTAGTACTCGGTCATGACTTCACGGCAGACGAAGCATTCGAGTGGCAGAGTCGTGATCATGTTCAGGCCGAAGCAGAGACGGGCAATGTTGACCATTACGTTGTCGGTCGGGAAGTTGTTGAGGACGTTGCCTTTCGTCATGTCGCCGAAGGTGATGTAGCCGCCGAGAGCCATAGCGAGACATGCGACCATGGAAATGGCGGTCGAGTAATGTGTGACGCGTGCGAAACGATCCATGGTGGGTTTGCGGAGGGATCCGTAGATTAGAAGGCTGTTGTGGTGGCAGACGAAGGCGAATGAGATGACGCCAATGGCTTGGAAGACGCCGTCGTTGATCAATAGACTGCCGCGGAGCTGGCCACGCATATCGGGCGGTAGTCTTGGGCCTTGTGTGACAATCGTGACAACGATGATGCCCATGCTGACGAGCGCGAAAGTGCTGGCTTTGGAGAGCTAGTAACTGTCAGCAGCGGCCCACCGTGGGTAGATGGTTGCACGCCACGCTGATTGCAAACTTACCATGGCAATGTCCCTATACAGAGAAAGTGGATACGACGCTCCGAGAACGAATAACACAATAATTGCTCTCCGATCCGTCAGCAGCCACAATACTGACGTTTCAGGCAGAGACGGAAAAACAGCCGCCAGTACATGCGGTATCGTGTCTCCAATAATAATGCAAAAGGCGACCATTCCTCCAAACGCAAAAGCCCATTGTGCAACAGAGATCGCAACGAGTCCAGACTTGCCGAAGCAGTGTTGCATTGTTTCCTGGAACGAGTTCGTCCCGCTCAGCTTCGAGTTCGTGACAATAAGCCGAATCGTCCAGTCCACAGTGACCGTCAAAGCGACCAGGAGGAACACGCCTGTGAGCAAACCGGCTTGTTTGAAAGCATATGGCTGTCCAATGATGCCGGCGCCAATAATACTGTTCGCCATGTTCATGAACGCGCTCTTCATGCCACTCTTCGGGCGCGCCGACTCCAGGAGATCGTCGGCATTGAAGTCCTCCGTGGCCAAAGTCACACTGGGCGCCTCGATATCTGTCAACAGCGGCACGCTATGCCCTGAATCGCTCCTCTGCTCTTGAAAGCTGTGGTCCTCTGCCAGGTAATCCTCTTCCTCGATCCAATTCCTCCCATCTGCGGCGCCATTCTGATCGGATGCTGAGCGCGGTTCGGCCACGTCAAACCGTACGCGATTCGGTGTTCTGGGTAGTCCTTTCGCTCTAGGCTGCGCGAACGAAGACTGTCGCCGTAATGGCTGTGCTGGGAGTCCCTTTTGCGGTTGGCTTATTGAATCGGCATCTGGCGAGCCGGCCCTGGACTCCTGAAGCAGTCCGGCTGCTTCTTCTTCGTCTCCAGGCCCGGCATGGCCATTGTTTCGCGCGGTGCTGTTGTCTCTGGCCATAACATCGTTGCAGTGTCGTGTTCAGTGCATTGTAGAGAAAGTCGCATGTACTGGGAGAGTTGTACCTGAACACGGGACGCTTACACGTAATCGTACTGGCTGGCTGGCTTGTGACAGCCGGATCCGGAGATGCGGGTTATTACACGCTTCTCGCTTCTTCACGGGTGAGTCTCTTTCTTTGACAGGGTGGCATGACCACACAACACATCGTTCTTCACGAGCTACATGTACCTGTGAGAAGAAGTACTTTCCCCGATGGTGTTCAATACATCTTTGGTACATAGTTGTAGCGTAGCGTTGCAAATGACCAAGTCGACCACTAGCCGCTCGTGCACGTCCTCACTGTTGGTCCATCACGTTGTATTGTTTTCACCTTGAACTCTACGCGATAACTCAATTCCATCAACATCATCTGGTCCATCAATCCGTCTGTTGTGATTGTGGCCTTTCGCGATCCCGGCGCGAGTATGGTCTTTCGACACCAATCATGAACCTCGGGGCTCTCAAATCGAAATCCTTACAACACATCGCCTTTCTCACGGGGGTGCCATCCACTGGAACCAAGACAAACATCCTTGATCAGCTCCATGGCTCACTTCACACATCTCTTCTCCCAAGTGGAGGAAGCCGTGTCCTTAGTGTTGACATGGGAATACGGAACCTTGCCTACTGCGTGATCGACGTACCAGAACAGTCGCTTGTGACAGAGACTAAACTGCGAGTGCAGTCCTGGAAAAGGCTAGATCTCTTGGACAGGATGAAGCCAAATGTAGCCAATTTCCAGCTCAAACAGTCTACGGAGATTGACAAGGAAAGCAAACCCACTGCTGCTGCAAACGCTATCTTGAAGAACTCGTTCACACCCTCAGTCATGTCTAAAGTTGCTTACCAAGTGGCCCAAGACTTCCTAAAGCACAAACCAGACGTCCTACTTATCGAAAGGCAGCGCTTCCGCTCAGGTGGCGGCTCGGCAATCCAAGAGTGGACCATCCGCGTCAACACGTTGGAAAGCATGTTGTGGGCATGTTTCGAGGCCTTGAAGTCTAGCCAGGGGAAGGTATCTTCTGCGAAATTCCCTATCCTGCACGAAGTCGCACCAAAACGAGTGGCGAACTTTTGGACTGCTTCACCAGAAGCGCATCTTCCAGCGTCCGATCTACTTACAGCAAGCTATTCTCCTCCGGGGGTGAAACAGGCAAGGACTTCGGGCAATGGGAAGAAAGAGAAAATCGGGGTGCTGCGGTCGTGGATTGAAGGGAGTAGATGTGTTTCACTGGACTTTTCGCCTGAGACGGAATTGACTGCTGCAGCATTTGCTGCAGGGCCGAACCGGCGTAAGAGCAGCAAAGGCAATGATGAGGATGTACAAGTTATCAGTCGCGGAACGAAGCTGGATGACCTGGCAGACTGCGTACTTCAGGGTGCGGCTTGGGTGAGGTGGGAGCAGAACAGGCGTGCTATCTTGGAAGCGGCATCGCGTGCAAATTCACGTTGAATGATTTTGAGATTCACTGCGTGTTGACCTGATGCAAGTCTGATACTGAGACAGCCAGTTTTCAGAATCAGCACGTGAGCAAAGTGAAGAGGCGATCCAGGCGGCAGCGTCGCGCCTTCCCTCATACTCTGCGCTTGCCGCGTCTGCAACTTCACACCAAAGATCAGCCTGCTTCGGCGAGCTTGGCTCATCTTCAGACACCGCAACACAACAACTGCCCGGAAACAGCCATCACCATGGCAGACACGCAAGGCGCCAGACGCAGTGGTCGTGCTCGCCATCAGGTCCAGTCCTACGCCGACGAGCAGGCTGAAGAGCAGTCTACTACCAAGACACCGCCAGCCAAACGCAAGACAGCTGCTCCGAAAGCCACCGCAACCCAGTCGGAGGACACCAGCCAGGGTGGCGAAACGGTGAAGCCGCCGCGCAAGAAGCCGAAAAAGAAGGCCGCCAACTCACAGACCGACAATGGAGCGGAAGCTTCTGAGCTGAAAGATGAAACCCCAGACGCTGACGAAGACTTCAAACCCGCGCCCAAGAAGGCCAAGAGGTCCACCAACCCCGTCAAAGCTATCGGCAAGGTTGACGCTGAGGGCATCATGCGTCTTGACACCACCGAAAAGCGCCCTCCCGGTGAGAAACAGCCGCCGAAGGTCTACGAAGTGTCAGCGAGAGTCAAAGGAGCAAAAGACAAGTCCTTCAACCTTGCAGCCATCCTGGCTGAATCGTTCGAGGATCGCTACGTGCGCAAGGTATCGAAAATTCCACGCCTCGCGCTGGGTGCGCCAGAAACACGCCTGAAAGAGTGAGTATATTGCCTTTGCATCTCTTACTTGTTGACTGCTGCTGACCTTTTTCACAGTATTGTTTCAGGTGCCACCGAATCGTACAACAAGTTCCTTGACCGTGCCTCAACACAGCGCATGTACGTCCTGTCGCGCACTCAAGGCATCGAGGAGAACTGTCACGCGAATCACGACGACTGCCCTGTTCACCAGATCAAGATCGCCGGCACGACAGGCAACGTCTACACCGTCATCATCTCGCACATGCCCACTTGTAGCTGCCCAAACACGTCCTTCAAGAAGAACAACTCCGGCGAAGCCCTATGCAAGCACGTTCTCTACGTCTTGCACTACGTCCTCAAAGCGCCGGAGCACCTCTGCTATCAGAACGCTTTCCTCGCCTCCGAGTTGAAGGAGATCACGGCAAATGCGCCCGCTCTGCCAACAGCTGTCGCCGCAGAGGAAGAGAAGAACGATGGTCACCGCAAGCCGATCGAAGACGACTGCCCGATCTGCTGCATGGAGTTCGGCAAAGACGAGAAGATCACCTGGTGCCGTGCTGCGTGCGGCAACAACATCCACGCCGAGTGTTTTGGTCTGTGGGCAAAGACCAAGCCGAAAGATCAAGTCACTTGCCCTTACTGCCGTACGAAGTGGGAGGACGATAAACCGGCCATGTTGGGAGAGCAGTCGGCCACGATGGTCGATGTACAAATGACCCAGCGTACCGGTGGGTACTTCAACGTGAGGGACCAGCTGGATTACGATTGAGTGGAGGGATCGCAATGGCAATAGCAATGGACATGACGATGACGATGACGATGGTAGTCCACCAATGCTCATGTTAGCTTTACGATGCTCAAATACCGCAGCCTTGACGCTCGCAACTTTACTCTAGCTTTGACAGGCTCTCTCGAAATGCAAAAGTCTGCTACAAATCTAACCTGCCTTCAAGACACTGCGCTACCAATGGACAGCCGTCCCAAGGGCATTCTCGGTTTCAGCATTCCGATTTGGACAAGGCTATATGCAGCAAGCTGAATCTTAAGAAGTGTTTGCCTATTCGAACACACCACCCTCGATCTTTATACTGTCGACAGTCCATGTCTTACCATCATCCTCGGTCACAAGATCGCCAGAGGCACCAGTCGTGCCCTTGGTGTCGGCGTAGTTGGGGTCCGCAACGTCCATGACGATCTTGGTGTTGATATACTCGTGGGCAGCATAGTTGCCGCAGGCCGCTGTCTGACACTCGGTGGCCGTTCCCCAACCTTGAGCGACGCCGGAGTCTGCGAGATGAGTTAGCAGTGTTTGCAGGATGCGTGAAGGTGCTTCGCAACGCACCGGTACTGAGTCTGGAAACGACTTTGCCATTGAGCGACACCGTCTGGTCGTACTTTTTGGTGGAGTCGTTGTACTTGTCTGCCGATCTATTAGTTTTCGAAGTATGCACTGATTTTCAATCCATTATTCACAATTCATCGTCACCTGGTCTCCGGCACCGGCGGAGACGGCGTCTCCCATTCGCTGCTCGCCTGGTCTGATGTCAGCTACTCTCAATGCAACAACCATTACAGAGCATGCTACGAACCTTGAAGCGTGCTAGCAACAATGCACCACTTGCCCTCCTCCGCAGGGCAGCCAGCACTGGGCGATCAGAATCAGTTCATCGACCTTGACTTCATGATTGGCTATCTGGTTCTTACCTGCCATCAGAGACCGAGATAGCCAGTGCTTGGATCAAGTCGCCACCACTCGTACCCATACCGGGCCAAAGAGCGAGGTTCGATCCCGCATTGTTGCCCGCCACAGGAAGAACCAGGGTCGTGTTCGATTCGCGGATGAAAGAGTTGGTCGCGACAGGGCCGGTCGAGAAGGCATTGCCGAATTTCCAACCGTAGTCCGCGAACACGACCTTGGAGAAGCAAGCCACAGAAGAGGCGAGAGCAAGAGATGTGATTTTCATGTTGGAGTGCTGCGAAAATAGAATGTTGATAGCTGATTGATCGAAGTAGAACGAGTGGAATTCTGACCAGCAGACTGAAAGGAATGGACGTTGCAATCGAGATGTATAAGAACAGACAAGACTGCAAATTCGAGAGGATGGCCTTATATTTCACTGACCCTGGTAATGCCCTCTTCAAGTGCCCCCAAACACCGAGACGTATAACGTCTTAGGGTCTCGCTTCAAGGTATTAGCGACAAATGCTTCGTCCCTCGGCACACGCTCCTCTCCCAATCTCTCCTCGTTCAAAGGAGTATCAGATACTCTCGACCTACGAGAGACGTTACCTGACCGTTGAGATACAACATCGGTATGATAGCACTCTCAAGAACCGCCGTGCTGTGGCCAGATACTTGTTCGCAAGATAGCTACATACTGCGCAGTGAGAGAGACACAGCTTGACGTCCGGAATCCGACGTGCACCGCGAGATCATCAAGAATAAGAGGGCAAGATTCCAAGCGTGTATACATGAAACGCTCAAAGGAGCTTATACGTGCAAGCTGCGACTTCGCTTCCGAGCCCTAAACCCTAAGCTTTCTACCTCGACATCTAGCGTGAACATGGTATGCTCGGCACTTGAACAGAGATGAGGCCTTATAGAGATGTATTGCTGAACACGTCCTCACAGACCCAAGTTCTCGGCCAAACTCTTCAAGTCATGCTCGACTCAAAACAGCGCGAACGCAATCACCACCTTGGAGAGAACTCCTGCTTCCCGCACTTCCCTATACTGCAGCAGTAAGTAGCAGCCAGAGCTCCATCTTGATCCATCCTCTCGTCTGCCTCAACACCCGCCTGCTCCTCGGTTTTCATTCCGGCCAACGACGCATCGAGCCATCTCCCACCAGAAGCGGTCAGATTGACACCGTCACTGAGACCGTGGAGCGCATTGCAGAAACGGACCAACTCGACGTGCAGTGAGATTTTCATGATCGCCCGCGTGTGTCGACTGCCATAGTCTCAGGCGATGACTCTGGGCGTAAGCTTGCGTTGCCACATCCAAAGTTGATGCAACTGGAAGAGTGCATTCGGAGATATTGGATCTGACGGAAATGTCGCTGGATTTGGGAGCAAATGAATCATCCCGTACGATGGAACAAACAATCATCTGTGTCCAAAAATCGCCAAAGGATCCTCTCCCTCCTCTTCATCATCCTCGACCTCATCCGCTTCATCATCGTCGTCATCATCATCCTCACTCCCGCTCTCACTCCCACTCCCCTCATCCTCGTCCTCACTCTCCGACACTACCGCCGCCCCATCCCGTCCCCAAAAGCTCGGCGCAGCCCTCAAATCCTGACTTGTCCGCGGCCTTTTCTCCTCAGGCGCCTCATCCGGACTCCCAGCCGGGACTTCCGAATGCGAGCGACGAGCGAGCGGTGGACGGGGCACGCCGCCCATACGCTCCAGGTCGGACATGTCGAGGCCTTCCATGTAGTAGCGCATGGGGCTTAGGCTGCGTGAGAGCGCTTGGACCATTTCGTAAGGGCTGAAGCGAGGAAGTTCGAGGTTGGGCATATTGGGAAGGTTTGGCATGGCGGGGAGGTTTGGGAGATTCGGCATGTTGGGCATATTCGGCATGTTTGGGAAGTTAGGCATATTGGGCAGATTCGGCATGTTCGGGAGAGCAGGTAAGTCGGGTATGCGTGGGAGGTTCATGTTGGCCATGTTTGGCATGCTAGGTGTTGGGAAGCGAGGAGCTGTGAAAGAGGCACGGCGTGGTTCGTCAGGCTGTACGAAGTATCGACCTGGAGAGTGGGCGCCGCTGGCTCTTCGTTCGACATTGTAGCTGGGTGAGCCACCGAGGGCGGCAGCAGTGGCCGGGTGCAGATTGGAAGGTGAGGACGGCATGCCAAACGCGCTGTCGACTCTGTCGCCGTCATCTGAAGAGGGTGGGCCGACACCAATTCCAGCATCTAAGAGAACAGAGTTGCCTGTGAAGTCGTGCTGCCGTGGTTGCAGCTGTTGCTGTCGTATCAAGCGTTCGGCCTCAGTCTCACGGCCAACCACTGGAGGCATCTGGTTGGTATTGTAGCCTCCGCAATACTGGCATTTCAATCCGAGCCAATGGAAGGGAGTCCAGCAGCGGGCATTACAGTCGTTGCAACTTATCCATGCTCTTCGAGGACGGCGTAGTGGAGCATTAGGCTCTGCAACGTCTTCGGTTTCATTCGTCGTGACGCCTTCGAGATGAGGTAGTAAGTCCTCAAGCTCACCATCTTCCTCAGGCATAGGTTGCAACTTGATCTCATCGTCCAGCTTCCGCCATTGCAATTCCATATTGACAGCGCTCTTGCTGCAAACCGGGCACTTGTATGTAACAGCCATGAGATCTTTGTAGCAAGAGCCATGCATGTAGTGGCCACATGGTAAACTCACGACCGGAGTAGGTGACTCGAACAGATACGACAGGCAGAGCGGACAGTCCGAGTCCGTAGCCCTCTCAATGCAAGGATGTGAAGCCGATGTCGAGATCGAAATACACACATTGCAGCGCCGACAATGCACGAAATCCTTGCCCAAGCCCTCACCCAGCCGACAGAGCCCGCAATCATCGCAGTGATAGATGCGTTTGTTGCTATCGTTATCCCACAGCTTACACTTATCGCAATAATACCACGCCGCATACTCGCCACAATTCATGCACGATTCCGCAGCGGGCTGAGGCGTCTGACATAGCATGCAGAGCATGTTCTGCGTCTTCTTTCGGTTCAAATTGTGTATAAACGGCAGATCGTGCGCGGCATCGTGGCAGTGTCGGCACGGATACCATTGCTTGCAGTCAAAGCATTGTACTTTCACATTCCGTTTGTAGTGCATGCAGCCCAAGTCCGGCAGAGCATCCTCCTCTTCTATGTCCGCATTAACATCGTCGTAGGCGTCGGTGGGAACGACTGGAAGCGGGCTGTAGGCCGCTTCGAGGTCTCCTGGGCGGATATTGTATGGGTTCTCTGGGTCCGCAGGCGGGGCCAGGCTGTGTTGTTCCGGCTCCTTGCTTGGTGATTGTGAAGGAGGCGTGGTCGGTGTGTCGGTCTTGAATGTGGCGATGTGGGATAGATAGTCGCGGGTCATGAGTTCGTGCATGCGCCTGGCCTTCTCTTCCGTCGACAATGCGAGCTCCTTGATTTGCAGCAGTTGCTGGCGTAGCGATTGCATGCCATCATTCTCGGGTATGGCACCCTCCATGGTCGTTTCGGTGTAGACGTGTTTCGTTTCGTTCCCCCAAGATGCGCTGTTGTGGGCCTCCGCCTCTTGCCGGTAATCGCGTGTAGGACGACGGAGCAAGTAATGTGCACCTCGTCTGTAGCCAAGTGAGGAGCAGCAGTCCAATCGTATCCAGGCTCACGTGCCCTATCTCGTGCGTAGAGTTTGAAGTGCAGGTCCAAAGAAACAAGCCAGCGTCAGAGGACACGCGACGATCCCAAAGGCGGAGTCAATAGGCAGCCACGATCCTCACTCTTCTGGACGACACGCAACAAGCATTCGAAGAGGTATAAGATATTTGTGAGATGAATGCAAGAGCAACGTCTCTCTGCGAAAAATTGCTACGTACGCACGTAGAAGCTGCAACAGCTACTGCAGACCGACAGTCCCAGGCAAGCAAGGATCCCGATCCCACTTCGAAGCCAGCCGGCCTTCCTTGACATGTGACAGTGACATCGCCGCGAGGGCCCGTGCCCACCTCGTCCATAACCGAGAAAACCCGCACCAGTGGCACCGCGCTAGAAGGCTAGAAGCAATATGCGCAGTCGATCATAAGGTACGAAAGAGAGCATAGGTGGTGACATAAGTGACAGGGAAGCAAGGTCGTGGGTTCGTTTCCTTCATCTTACTTCATGAGTACTATACACAACAATCATCTTAATCCACCGCCGGCTTTTAGCTACAAAGCTTTCCCTTCTCGTGTTTCCGATCCAAGCTTCTTCGTCTTCTTTCCGCTATCTGCTCTGCAACCCATCTTCAAGGTGCGCTCTCTAGAAAGTACTCATACATTGTAAAACGTCCGTGACACCATGTGCCGCAAAAAAGAGCAAAAGCCATGCCTCCCGAGAAAGGGAAAGGCTCCCCGCAATATTGGGTATCATCGTTAGTTGAGTAAAAGAAAAACAAGACAGTGAAAGAAAAAGCAGGCCGTTCGAATGCTGTAGACAAACGCGTCCTGCTTGCATGTGCGTGGTAAATGCTTTGCTTTGCCGAGGCAAAGGCTCCACCGCTCGTGCCCTACGAAGCGTGCGCGTTGACGTCCGCGCGCCCACCGAAAGCAGCCTTCAGGCCGAACGTGTTGTGTTTCCAGAAGAGGTCCATCCGGGAGTGGTCCTTGGCTACAGGCTCTGGCTTGTCTTCGTCAAAGGCAGAGGCAGTCTTCGGTCTCTCGACGGGTGTTACGGGCTCGCTCGTTGCAGCGCGGGGCATGAGGCTGTTGGTCGGAATGGACGGCCTGTGCTCGTCTCTGGGCTCAAGGACGTGGCTGCGGCGGTGGAAAGAGCTGTACATTTCGGCGTTGGATTCGCGCATGCGGTGGAGGTAGGCTTCGATCCAGGACTGCAGCTCGGGCACTGCGTGGAAGCGGTAGGGGACTTGGAAGCGCTGGATTTGGCCCACAACTTTGGCCATGCGGGCGTATTTGTCGAAATTGACGACGGAGATAGCTTGGTCGCCGTTCGTTGAAGAAGTTCCTGGAATCTGGCGCTGCGAAGGGTTGCCGCCCACGATGAAAGTTAAATCGGTGAGGTAGATGCCCAGGAAAGGTAGGCAGGGCGCGCTGGCTTCGTCGACGTGGTGGCGGAGAGAGGTCCAGTTACCGTCAACATCCACGATCGTCTTGAGCTCGTCGAATTTAGCCTTGACCTTCTTGGGGACCAGCTCCCATGTGCGCTTCAGTCGCTGGATCATTGAAGTGCGCAAAGATTCCACGATTGCCATCAGACATTCGAAGTTCCGAGTTTCCAAGCAGCAAGCGGCAATTCTGATCCAGTGCTTGACGACAAGCGCGCGCTTCTTTGCTTCCAGGGGCGCCAGAATAGTGTCGCTGACGGTATAGGCAAGGTCCGTGTTGAATTTTTGCAGGCTCAAGACATTGCTCGGTTTCGCTGTGCAGTTCTTCTTGCTGGATCCCAATCTCAACAATTCGTCCGGCTTGATCTGGCAGTACACTTGAGATGTCATGAGGCAAAGTTGCCGGGCAATCTCCAGAGCGTCAAAGTCTAGGATATTCAGCTCACAAGGGTTCTCAGGGCGGTTCTTCAGAGCATTAAGTGACGTTTTCGAAATAATGGGATTCGGGACAGCAGAGTCGGTATCGCGCTTGGTGTCAACCAGCATGCTTGTTTTACCCACGCCAGAGACCAACGGCTCGACCACTGTGCCAGTCTCGTACGCTGCGGTGATTCTTCGGATGAGCTCCAATAGACGGTCCGCCGCTGAGGGCAGATGAGGCTTCAGCTTCTGCTGTGCAAACTTCTTGATATCCTCCAGAGCGTCCTTGTCAGCTTCGGCGTTCCAATAAGTCTCCAGCCATCCTTTAAAGCATTGGCAGATGCGCAGTCTGACGGGCTTGCCGACGGTCGCGCTGTCGCCAACGTAGTCGAAACGCTCGATAAGGGCCTGTGTGAGTTCACGTGCTGTCGTAAAGAATCTGAAGGTAAGGTAGAAGGTCGTGGCGAAGTTCAAATCTGGTGTCGTATCGTGTGTTGTAAGCTGCTCAACCATGGCGTTCAAGCTTCCGCCTGTTACCTGGCCTTGCGAGTTCATGATCAATTCATGAGCATAGGTCTTTTGCATGAGCGCCAAATCGGCCTCGTTGCTTCCTTCGGTATTCTCAGAGGTGATGCTGGAAATACTGCCAAAGCTCGTCAAAAGTTTGGGGTTCAGGCTATCGTTCTTACGGCCTTCGGGGGTCGAAGCTCGTGTCGAGACTTCAGAAACAGTGCTCATCTCGGAGTCTCTGCACAAGCTAGCCTGTGTGCTGAAAGATTCCGTCACGGATGTGCTAACGCTGTCCTTTCGCTCCGGGTGGATGGCATCAGACCTGAAGGGAAATGCGCTTTTCAAGGGACCAGGCTCGGCTACTTGGGATGATGGTGTTCGGCAATGGGTTTGTTCGATCGCTGAGCTTGCAAGAGGGCTGTCCGTGGATACAGTGATAGCCGGAGATGGCATTCCAAAGTCGTTCATCAGCGGATGTAGGTGAGACATGCGAGTATCCACAGGTGGCAATGGAGGCAATGTCTTGCGTTTCCGTGCTTCATCGCTTATCGGCTCTGTGCGCGGAGATGCTAGCGACGTTTTCGACATTGGCGATGTCAGTGGCTCTGGACTTGCTGCACCAACACTCGCCTCCGGGGTCGATGGTTCCGGCAGCTGGAAGTCACCCAATTGCACCAGCCTTCTTCGTGTCTGAGCAACACATTCGCCGACAGCGCGTATCAGGTTCGTGCCTATAGCCACTAGGCGATTGGCTTGCTCCGGCATGATCACCGCATCGTCATCCGGCATGTCCGAAAACGTGAAGACCTCCTTCGTGGAATGCACCAATTCTTTGAGCTCCTCAAGTAGTGATTCTTTGGCGTATTCTATGCCCGAAGATCGTTCAGCATTGCCGGTGTTGATCTGGTCCATCACAACAATCAATTTTTGGCACCCAGATGTTAAAAGCCGAGTGTTTTCGATCAACTCTGCGTGCGAACGGGATTGAAGGTGGTTACCCAGAAACTTTCCAATATGACCAATGCAGATATCATGGGCTTGTGATAGCTGATCCGATGCTGCATTACCCATTCGTCGCTCCTCGCGCACGAGCGAAAGGCGGTGCGACGTTCCACTTGTGCGAGGCGTGTGAACAATCGACCTTCGTTTTGACGATTTGGGCGGAGAAGTTACACTGTTTGATCGCTCCCTGCCATGACGGTCGTCTGCCGAGAATATTTCGGCGGTATTGGGCGGCTGACTTTGGCTTGGGGACTGAGGGTCAGTCGATGCATCAGTGCCAAAATACAAGTCGAGTGGAGACATCAGGGCAGCATCGGATTTCGAGCCGCGCCGGCTTCTGGGGCCAGTCATAGCCTCCTGGGTCCAAGCATCCACGAAACGAACAGCGCGTGTCACGACTCTGAACGCTTTGGTGATGAGCTCGTCCAGTACAATGTGAATGATTTCACCGGCGTAAGGTTTTGTGGCCTCATCTTGTAGCTCCTTAGCTTTTTGAACCATCGAGGAGAGGTCCGCAAGCAGACCCTTGCGCATACGCCTAATTCCAGAGTTCTGTTGCACAAGGTGTGCATCCCTGTGCAGACAGCTTGCATGCTCCAGGAGATATCTCACGCCCGCAATCAACCCTCTGATATAGTCCTGTCGCATGAATGTGCTGAAGCTAGCTTCTTCGCTGTCCTCCAAGAGATCCCAGAACTGTGTCATCGCATTCAAGAGATTGCGGATGTAAGGGTGATCGTAGGGCTCGCAGTAGTTGGTTGGCACCCATCCTCGGTTGCCGGACGAGAAGAGTGTTCCATCTGCCCATCCGTTTCCATGTATTGAGTGTACAAGTATGAGGTCGCCCTGCTTTATCGACACTGTAATCGAACTTTCGTCCGCATGTGTCGAGGGCTCTGTTTTGGGATCGAAGTCGTGGAGCACCCGGAGGTAGTTGTGAAATAGAGGCTGAGGTGTGACTGATCGCACGGTGTCTCCTTCTGGGCTGAATGGAGTGTCGGGAGGTGTGACCTGGTGATGATTGGCGTCTGCGTGCTTCGGTTGCAGGTCTGTGAGCGGAGCAGGTCGGCGGGAGCTGTCCCTCGAGGCAGCCATGCCTTTGCTGGCGTGCGACTGGTTGCGAGGCCAGAACGCATCGCCGTAGTCGTCCATTGTGATATGAAATTGAGCTTAGCATGCACGAGTGATCTCAGAAAGGTCCATGTGGGATGGTGCGCAACAACGAGCAGTGGATCGGCTCGAAGTTCCTCGTACGTGCCAATTGAGGTCTGTGAAGGGCTGGGCCATCAGCGTGTTTTCTCATGCGGCCCGGCAGAGGAATGTGGTCGAGCTAGCCACGACGCTGGAGCTGCAATTGAAGTAGAACTGAGGACTTACGGTTACAATGGAGTGACGGGAAGTCGACTTCCTTCGCAGGTGAAGGTGCCTTCCTCGGTTCGGGGCCTATCTGGAGGCAAGAAGTGACGGTCGAGGCGAGATTGGTTTTAATATGGAGGTGTCGTGCCGGGCTTGGTGGGGTGATTGGTGCTGGCGAAGGTCGATATGGAATGGGCTGCTTGCCACCGGCGTCGTGGTCAAAGGCGCGGCGAGCAATGGAAGAAACGAGTGAGCGTGGAGCTGAGGCGATCCGGAGAGCGAGTGTCGGGGAGAGAGCACGCAAGGTCGTCGCGTATCTTCGTCCAGAGCGTGCGGTAGTTCAAGAGAGTGTGGGTGCCGGTGTGCTGGGAAGACGGACACGGAAGGGCAGCGCGCATGTAAGGTTTGGAAAGGTTTCGGGCGAGAGGTCCCCTTGCTCAGACAGGCCGTTACTCCAGGCAGAGCAAGATGAGGTAGCAAGACATATAGGGAGGCGTGCAAACAATATGTGCCATCGGCGCCCGCTCCATATGGCTATTCGACGCACACGCTTGCGCTCTCGCCCTCTCCACGTGCCGGGCCAAAGCACACGCACCTACTTCTCTGCTCGACGGCTCGATGGCCGCGCTCTAGCGATGCTCGAGCAGTTCGCGGTCGTGCTCTGCGAGTAGCACGCCGCTCGTGCAAAGCGCTATCTCGAGCCTACCCAAGCGCGCCGGCTCTGCTCCCCTTCGCCCTACCGCCATGACGAGAGGTCGCCGGTGATCTGCAGGGCGTCCGCCCACAACGCCCCTGGTCCACCTGGCCCTGCTCCCAGGGACGACGGTGGCCGGCCGAACGCCTCGTCAACACGACAAAATAGTCTGCTGCTACTCGACCCACTGTGTGCCCCTTGCCTTTTGGGGATAGCTAGGGAAGCGCACGCCTCGACGGGCAGCACGCGCCTCCTGGTGCTATATGTCCGCTGAACTACATCGTGAACCACAGCTGTCGCCAGCGCTGCTGCAGCCACGCCGATAATCAATGTCTGTCATGGCGGTCAGCCTCGCGTGGTGGGCGCGGCTCGACTTGCACAATCTCAGAATGCACCACACCTCCGAGTTATACCCGTCTGAAATCACCCTCAACAGCTTCATTAGACAGACACGAGCATCGCGATGAATATTTCTCATCACTTGCGGGCCATCGTGTTTCGGACCACTCTTGTGCTCTGCCAGAACGCAAAACTCCCCCTTTCGGTGGAGCTTCTAGCCTTGAACTCTCACCTCTTTAGTTGCCGACCGCCGCCGACCTCATCGCAGGAACCGGTTACTCTCAACTGCTAGTAGCCAAAGCTACGGGCAATTTGCACCTGGAACTGCCCGCCATCCTCTCCACCGGGAGCGTCCTACCATGGAGTTGGTCCCGCGATATCTGTTCCTGGCGTTTCAATAACACCGCTGTTAAACGTCTCAGATCTCCCCCTACCACGGCAAGACATATATTTCTTTAAAATGGTGACCGCCTCCCGCCATGCGTTCTGTCATCTCTTTCACCGCTCTTGCGTCGCGCGCAAAATGAGCGTTCGCCATCTGCCAGCTTGGATTCCCGAGCCAGCGGCCGCTGACGGACCGACCATTCTACTTACGAATCGCAGACAGGCCCAAGCACCTCACATCCACTGCTCCAAATCAACCGTGCTGATTTCCGCAGGGAAAAATCCGGAGGCAGGCGCACGAGCGGGAGTTCTGAAGATATCCCAAGCCGTCTCCTACTACCGCGCTTCGTCAACGTTCAATTCCACAACGGCGGCGTCTAGATTTCGCGCGAGTCTCTTCATCGAAAGGAAATCACCGCGTAGAAGGAGACTTGTAATCTGATAATCACAACTCGTGTGATCTCATCTGGCCCACTCTCGCGGCGGTCCGACAAATGTGATAATTCGAGCGATCGACAGCGCCATCACACTCTTAGATTGCCTGCGCTCGTGGAGGTGGACCTTCGTCACAGAAGCTCACGTTCGCTTGCTCTTATCTCATATACACTTTTCGGGATATTGCCGACCGCGCGTCAACAATCACGATGCCTCGGTACCTCTTTGTTGAGGTGAGAGGGCTGTGTTATTATGTTACATCGCCTGCTACTGAGCTCGTCGCGGTGACCACACGCGCATGCAAGATGTCGCGACCGCTCGCCTCGAATCTGCGACTGATCTGCGGGAAGCCGCACGTGGTCTTCACGAGCCAGACCTTCGCAAGCCCAGGCACGATTTTAAATCCTGCCACCGTTCCGCGGACCTGCCAACCTCCATCATAGCGACCGCTTTGCTGTCTCCTCTGTAATTAACCCACTCGGAGTCGATGCCACTCGGCAAGATGTCCAGGTCTGAAGGCCAGAAGCGTGCACTGCCTTTGGTCAACGCTCTGCCGCAACACCATCAAGGTGGGTTGGAAGAATCTTCACGCACGACCTCAGAGCACGTTAAACCGCCGAGCAAGTTGCTGGCAGCCTTGCATGACGGTCTGCTCCGGTCGTTCGCGCCAAAGGTCCTCGAGACTGAAGACGCAATGTGCTCGTGATCAGACCATGAAGTGAATGTAGCCTCGACGAAATCGAGGCATTTCACCGCCACCATCATAATCTCGCTTTCTCCTCTAGTCGAAGCTTTCCCGGATGCTCGTCCCGTACCATCCTCACGGTAGCTGGCACCTGCTTGTGCACTTGTCTCACCTCACGACGCGTCCATCCGCCCGTACCTATCACTTGTAGTAGCAGTACTGCTCGGGCTCACCTGGCTTCACTCCGCATTGTTCCCGCCCGGATCGCAATCCTAGCGCATTCACGATGAGCGCCGTCGTGATCCAGCTCCGGGAGCCTTCCACGCGCTCCGGAGCGTTCAGACGGATGATCGAACGAGCCGCGAGCGTGGGACCGGCGGAAGATGCCATGGGCTCGTGTTGGTACACAGCTTCCTTGCGTCCTTTGGCCTGATTATTACTGACGAAATCATACCGTTGTGGTGACTCTACGCGAACTGGGTATTCTGTACGAGCAGAGCAGTGCGGAGAGGTGACAAGAGCAAGCGATATTATATTTCCAAGTCTACGCATGCTTACTCGGCAGAATGTACGAAGAAGATCTCGGAAAATCCTGCTTTGCTTCACAGACGCCCCCGTTGTGCATCTAAGCCGTGGCTCACGTGAGTCCTGTATTCGAGCGCCGGTTCGTCCAGAAATATGTATATGTATAGCCAACGGTGAGCCTTGTGGGTCATGAAACTCTGGACTTCGATCGAAAAGCCCAATCGGCGTTGATTTGTCAATGACGAATGCCTTTCAAAATTTGGTCGTTTTAATGTTGTGATCCTTTCGGATCGAAGCTCTGGGCTCTCTGGCTGAAACGTTCAAGTTGAAGCATCAATTTGGATGCTCTCCCATCTTAGTCGTGGCATTTAGCGGATGGAAGTCCTGAGGCGATGCATTATTCTAGGGTTGGGATTGGGGTTAGTGGTCGCGCGGAAGGGCGAATCAATATTTATGTGACATCGATTGTGTTTGAGCTGTCATGCTTAGCCTTGCCATTTTAATACGTCAAAGACTGTTCTTCTGAGTACACTGCCTAGGTACATCCTCATACATCATGAGGAGATGTATTGCAACCTCTGGCAAACGGGTCATGTCTGCCGAATCCGCTCGGTCGTCAGCAGCTGTGTTGCACATGCACTGGTATTACGAACACAATCCCCAACGACTCCAGGGAACCATGTTGCCAACACTCACAGTACATGGTTCATTCATCATACCATATGCGACTGATGTCAGTTCGTCCAAGTTTCTCTTCAACTCGCACAGCAATGACGAAAGTGGTGTTTTGCGCTCCCCACACAGTAGTAAAATCCAAGGGGTACCTCCGTAGCAGTACCCTTGTAGCGACCGGATGAGCTCAGCTGATTTGGCTGTCACGGAGGCTGAAGCCCCGATGGCCAGACGCCCGCGGCGCCCGGAACCCTGCGATTCGCATCAAATTGCGCGATGCGCGGCAGGGAACCAACGATATCCAAGGCACGTAAGTTTCCATGATTCTGCGGCGTGGATTCAGAAGAACGCCTCGGACGCTGTATGTTCTCATAGCTCTCATCGTCCAGATATCTCTAGTATGGCGTTACGTCACTGTAGACCTCAGAGCCTTCCCACATACTGATGGGATTTAATTCGTGACTCTTGTCATTTGTTGTAGCTTGATCTCATCGCTGATCGACCATTTTGCCGACTCATTAACAATACAATACGAACACAACATCATGCCTTGGAATTGGCCTAGAAGCTCACTGCACGATATTCAACAGGCGGGTGGCGATCCATTATCTCTCAATGTTCTGGGCGTCCAGAATGAGCGCGACAATGTCGAATTGGTCCACGTTCAATTCTACCAAGGCACCATTTCGGATCCTGTTCAGATGACCATCTTGCACCGTGGCAAAGTTCCGGTACCACAACATCTCAGCGAACGACTGGAAACATTAAAAAATGAAGGACCGGCTTCCGTCAAGCAGATGAACGACATCCAGAAGCAAATAGGCAACTGCACAGCCAAAGCAATCAAGCAATTTGCTAAAGAGCAACGCTTCAGTCTAGACGACGACATTGACCTGATTGGAACCACCGGATGCCTGCTGGACGAGCAAACAGAAGATGGTCCCGAAGCGAACAGCTCATCAGCCAACAATGAACCAACAGAGCTCGGCGATCTGAGTATCGTTGCCGCAAACACATATAAGACAACAGTTGGCGACTTCCACAGCTCTGCAGTCGCCTCGGGACTGCCACACGACTCGCTTTCAAATACGTTCGAAGGACTACTCGAGGGCCAAGCGGATGACTCCGGAGTCGTCGACAGCGTCAAAGGTCCTCTAAACGTCGCTTTTGCCTCTTTCGAAGGCTGCGTAGGAAGACCTCTGAGCGCATCCGACGAGGATGACAATGAGCGTACAGGTCTCGTGGGCCATGTGCAATCGGGCGACAATTTCTTCGACTTGAGGAGAAAGGTGGTCAAGTTTTGGGGGGAGTGTCCGGGGAATCTAGTTGCGCCGACACAGCAACTGATTGTGGAGTGTGAGTGTTGAGGATTGATGGAAGATGGAAGAGGGAGAAGGACTGGGACGAGCATTATAAATATACCCGAGAGCGAGTGGCGGTTCTCTAGCAAGCATTTTTGGATTTCGAATGATGTTAGGGTTGGGGCTGGGGCAAGGATTCTCCCTGGAGGACTGATGGAATCTGCACGAGCGAGTGCTTTTTGCTGATGGGCGTTTCGCGATTACGCTATTGGACGATGAATGGAATACAGTTGCAGAGGTCTGAATGATCGTTGGACAGGACATGTAGCTGCCAATACGGCTACTATCATCGACAATGTTTGCTCTTATAGTAAGGTATGCTTCTAAAATCAAGTGTCATCTGTGATACATGCCACAAGACGCTTGCAGGCAGCAGCTGTATCCTTCAGCTGTGGCGACAACAACAACTTCTGCTGTTCGTTCATACCGTGTTGTTTCCACAGAAGGCGACATGAAGGCACGCGATGAGATGGCAGAAGCAGGAAGGTACGAGGGCAGTGACCTTTGGAACGAGCGCACGAGACGCGAGAAACCACGCAGCTGAACCCCCACCTCTCCACTTTTGTTGTCGTAACATCCGAACATTCACCAAAGGTGAGCTGTCGCTTTCGACTCCCAGCATACATGTAAGTAAGAACTCTTCACCATTGAGAACGTTACCAAAAAATGCCTTCAGCTGCGGATGCTACTTACCCACGCCCGGATTTCCAACGGGACATTTCATGGACATCCCTCAATGGCCCATGGGACTTTGCCTTCGACGATCAAGATGAAGGACTTGACAAGCAATGGCATCTGAACGGCTTACCATCAGAAGTTGTCCGCCCAATTGAGGTGCCGTATGTTTTTCAGTCGCCAGCCTCTGGGATAAATGAGCAAAGCATCCACGAAGTCCTCTTCTACCAGAGACAGATCCAGGACCCACGCACACCCGAGCAAAAGGACAAGCAGGACCGCGTCCTCGCTCGTTTTGGTGCTGTCGACTATGAATGCACCATCTGGATCGACGGGAGCTATTTCGGCGCCCATCGCGGCGGACACGTACCTTTCGACATCGACATCACCGACGCCTTCAACTCCGGAGCACAGAGTCATCGCCTCACATTGCGAGTCTTCGACTCGGCAACAGATGTTACGCAGCCTCGCGGCAAGCAGTTCTGGGGCCCTAAGCCTGAAAGCATCTTTTATACGCCTTCGAGCGGCATCTGGCAGGATGTCTGGCTAGAGTCGGTGCCTGCTACCAGGCTGGCGGACAGTAGCAACGGAACGATTCTTCGCTCAGATGATATTGAGAGTGGAGTTCTGCATGCTACTGTCGCCGTAATCGGAAGAAAGGCTGGTCAGAAGTACAGTGTGCAACTCGAGTCGAGCTTTGCAGGTCAAGTCGTGGCCAAAAGCTCGAAAGCTGAACTCTCTGTGGCGAAACGCATTGCTCTTAACCTAGGCATGCGCCTTTCTCGCGAACAGATGGATCGCTTGCCTAAAGAAGTAACTGAAAATGCCCCTTTGGACAACGACAGGGCTTGGTTGAACGGTGTCGCTCTGTGGTCAGTAGATTTCCCGCAGCTGTACGACATCACACTGAGGCTATTCGACGAATCTGGAAAGCAAGTCGACGAAGTTAAGACGTATACCGGTATGCGTCAAATCAGCTGGGACAATGGAGATGGCACATTCCGCTTGAATGGCCATCCGGTCTTCCAAGCACTGCTCCTCGACCAGGGCTACTGGCCATCATCGCTCATGACACCGCCTACTCCAACCGCCCTCAAGGAAGACATTGAACTGTCCAAAGCCATGGGATTTTCGGCATGTAGGAAGCATCAAAAGGTTGAACATCCTCGCTTCCACTACGAAGCAGACCGTCAAGGCTTCTTGATATGGGGAGAAATGGCAAGCTGCTATGACTTTGGCGGAGAAATGACCGACCGCTTCGATCAAGAGTGGACCGCTGCTGTCAAACGAGACATCAACCATCCTAGCGTCGTAGCTTGGACCACAGTCAATGAGAGCTGGGGTTATAGTGAGCTCAGCCATAATGCCGACCACAGAAACCACATTCGCAGCCTGTACTACCAGACGAAGTAAGTGAACTTCAGTCCTTCTATCCGAGTATAGCTAACCTCATCTGAAGGACCCTTGATCCAACCCGACCCATCAACGACAATTGCGGCTGGGAACACGTTCACACAGATCTCACTACCTTCCACGATTATGCCGACGCTCCTACCCTCTCGGCGCGCACCAGCTCTCTCGACTCGACAATCAACACCGGCCGCGCAGTCTTCCTCCCAGCCCTAGACTCACCCTCAGACCCCGGCAGCACCCACAAACCCAACGCCCCAGTCCTCTGCAGCGAGTTCGGCGGCGTTAACATCACAGGCGCATCGGGTCAAGACGACCACCATGAGCGCGGCTGGGGCTACACAACAGCCAGTGACCCAGCTGACCTTCTCGCACGCTTTGCAGCACTGTGTCATGCTGTTGTGCACGCGGGCCACATCTGCGGCTTCATCTACACGCAGACGACAGACATCGAACAAGAGACCAACGGCCTCTACACCTACGACCGCCAGCCCAAACTGCCCGCCGCCGACGTGCGCGCCATAGTCGAGAAAGCAGCTCAAACCTACCTCTCTCAAGCCCTGAAGACCGCGAAACCGCGCAGTGTGCAATTCCGCGGCGGCTTAGCAGACAACGCCAGCGTGCGCGATCTGCGAATCGGAGACGGACGGTATCTGGTCGGATCGTGCGCGGTCGATTTGCAAGGCAATGAGTGGCGAGAGAGCAAGCTTGATCTGGACGCTTGCTTTGTGAACACTTGGGGCAAAGTTACGTGGCAGAAAGGCGGCGGGTTTGTGGCTTCGTGTCGCAATATCGGCCTGAGGGACGGGACGGTGATGGAAGTTGAGGCGGGCGATGGCAAGAGCTGGCAGAGGAATGTGGTGAGGTTGGAAGAAAGGGTGGGGAATGTTGGGGGAGAGCTGGTGTTCGCTTGAGCAAGTTGAGCTGCGTTCGATGAGATAACATAAGGTATAAATAAACGAACCCGATAAGGCACCGTCTCAAGTCCTCTCCTGCCCTTTCCAGCCACAAAGATATTTCGTATATTGGAGTTCAGATACGGTTTATTGCTTATCGCACCTTAGCTTTCCACCGTGACGGCGTCGTTTTCGTATGTGGCGTTGACGCCGAACCATTCAAAGCTTCCTCTACGCGCGCCATCAGACGCAGATAAGCAACCACCAAGCCTAAAACGAAATCGCTTAAAGATATGACTTGAAATATGGCTTGCCGTAGCGGAGCCGATTTGTCTTATCTTCGTTAGATGGTAGATACATAATACCCCGTCCACCGGCCTGTTCCTGGCCCTTTGATTTTTTGCTTCTTTCCACTTTGTGGTACTTGTCAAAAATTCCGTTTGAAAAAGAAAAAGCACGCCCAAAAACCCGCATGTTGGCAACAGAAATGATCAGAGCAGCATCGCAGTCTCGCAATATTACTTGGGCCCGCGCACACCGGGTTCCTTGCGCTATGCATCAACATTCGCGAAACTCCAAGGCATGAGGAAGGCACTTGACTGGAAGAGAATTCCCGCGAGACCATCGCCTTACCGGACTAGCAGGTTGACCCAGCTGCGTCGCTTCTTCTTGCGGTCTTCTTGGTCCGCATCGCGCTTGGGATCTTTCGACGAGGCTCGCGACGAGGGACCTCTCTTGTCTTTGGACGATGACGATGAAGCCTGTCTGGTCTCCTCCATGCGCGACAGCCAGTCAGTGAACTCCAGCTCGCCCGGAGCCGACGCCGTCGAAGCTACGGAATGGTCCCGACGCATTGATGGCCGCGCTAGACTCAAAGGCCTGCTGAATCGTGGCGATGAGCTGCGAGCGGGCTGCTTGCCGCCTGCAAGTGATGAGGCTGCTGAGGACGATTGTCGTGACCGTCGGTGGTATGATCCATCATCTGAAGAGAGGTCGAGCGAGGAGAGAGAAAGATTCGGGCCTGGTTGGAAAGATATTGATTCGGCGAGGGAGTCTGTTGGTGGGTCTGGGTCTTGGAAGCGGACTGTGCGTTTGGGCTTGCCGGTCTTGGTTGAGGATGTGATGGATGTGCGGCTTGAAGAGTGAATGGAAGACTGGTCGGTCTGGGCGTAGCTGCTGTCGCTGGCGCTGCCGCAGACGCTGCTTGGGAGGCTGGAGTTCATGCTGAAAGAGTCGTAAATGCTGTCGTGGGTATTGGTGTTGGTCGTTGCGGGATATGCCGTTGCCTCGTCAAGAGGGTCCTGAGCTAGGCAGGCGGGTATGCCTGATGCAATGGGTCGTGACTGAAGGTTGTGTACAAGAGAAACGATGGCTAAATGTGTACGGCGATAGTAAGTAGGTAAAAGGCACCGGTGCCAGGGCTCGGAGGAATGCAGTAATAACAGCGAGCTGAGGCAAGGTGCTGGCTGTGGAGGAGTTGGGATGGTCGCTTGGTCGGGAGGTCCGTCCGGCTTGGGTGCTGCAGCTATACGGGAGCAGACGAGGGTTATGAGGTGAGCGCAAAAGAAAGGTTAGAGGCTACCGAAGCATATGCTCTGCGCGGCAGAGGCACGATCTTGGGCGCGATCTAGGCGGGTGGAGCGTTTTGGGGCGACCCACGAGGAATGGAACCATGGGAAACGGGTGGGTAAAAAGTTCATGATCACAAATCCGCGGCCTGCACACGTGGGCAGAGGCGAGACGCATTGTTATTGCCTCATCCGCCGCGAAGGGACGAAGGAAGGGCGCATCCCGGGCAGAGGAGGTATAGGGCCTCGTTTGCAGGCAGGAGAGCAGGCAGACAGGCTGGTGAGTGGCAGCGTGGGAATTTAGTTTTCGGAGCAATAGATTGTGCATACCCGCCGGTGCATAAATAGAAGCAGCATGGAACGAGTGATGTGCTCAATCGCCAGCAAGGATCAGGCCGCCGCCGCCCTTCCCTGGGCCTGCTCCCAGCTCTGGGGTTCGTGTTCCCGTGTTCCTGCTTTTCGCGTGGCCATGTAACGTCGAACCTTTGCACACGGCAAAAGATCAGCGTGTGATGCACTGGTGCCAGGAACAGGTCTGCAGCACAAGAGCTTGGTGAGGTCGCATTAGCATTTCGAATCGAGGGCGCGAAAGCCAAACTGCCGCCACGCGCGAGAAAGCGTCTCGGCGGCGCACCCTCTGGCTGCAATTAGCCCGAGGCCCCTTCTCGCCTCTTTGCGCAGCGAGCGAGCGAGCGAGCGGGCGCCCAGCGTCGTCTTCACGACTCAGGAGTCAACCATGGTTCGCGCATATGCAGCTATAAACCGGCCGATCGCTCTCCCGTCGCCGTGCGTGCCTCTTCCACCATGCAGTGTAACGCCGACGGTGCGCATACTGGACCTCACTCGCAATAGCAAGCCCAATACACGCCACCGCATGCGTTCTGCCCTCCTCGACGCTGCCAAAAAGCATCACCGGGGCGACATCAGCCCACTGGGTGATTCTCCGTCGTCCGTCGCCTACGCACGTGCGGGAGATGTGCCTTGGACGCATGAAACTACAGCAGGGCTACTGCACACTCGCTCGACGTGTCCATGCTTTATATTAATTACCAAGGCCTCGCTAGCCCACAAGTCCCGAGCACCACCGCTTTCGTGTGTCTGCCTCTGACAGTCCTTCCAATCTCGCGCGAAAGACATGCTCAATCAACCCAAAGCGTCTCATCAATCCATTACCCCGGGACGATCCCCCGGGTTTTCATCAGTCGTCCACTTTATTTGAGCCCTAGCACCCTTCTTGCTTTCGCGCTCTGTGCCGCCCCGGCCATGAGCTGGTTTTCTAACCCGGAGGAGCAGTCGCTGGTCGCCTGGCTCGAGACGCGGTCCAGCGAGGAAGAGCGGGAGAGCCAGCTTGAAAGCGTCTGTGTCGGGACCTCATTCGACGACAAGCTCGTCATCCTGACCTGACTGTTCGCTATCTTCGAAGTCGCGATCCGCAGTGACAGGGCTTTCCTACGCAAGTTCTTCACGTAGCTGCTCGCCGAAGACTCTGGCCGCGCTACGGTCACGTCTTCCTTCTCTTCTTCCTCGTCGTCGGAGAAGTCGAAGAAAGATGCTGAAGCCGCCTCGTCGAAGCGCACTTTCTTTGATGAGCTCGCGGGACTGTTTGACATGTCCGGTGATTGCATGCAGACGCTTCTTGCAGAGTTGCCGTAGCCATCGATGCTAGTGTCTGCGCTGTAGACACTGCTCGACGTTGATCTTCTTCTGCTGGCCATGACGCTGCTGCCAACTGACGATGCTGACCAAGTACTTGTAGCACTGCGCGTGGACGTCGACTTTCGAGTGAAAGGCTTGTTACGCAGTGAACAGCATGTGCTTTCCTTCAACAAGCACATGTCGCTTGCCCAAGAGTCGAGAGCATTGCTCTCCGGCGACAGTGGAGAGTCGAAATCAAGACTGTAAACGCTGCTCGGCCGGCGAGTCGGATCATAAGTAGGTGGAATCTGCAACTCCAGGCGGCAGTCTGAAAAAGGAGCGTCGACGTTTCGCTTGATCCCGCTCGAAGGGACTGTGTCCAATTGCATGCTGTACACGCTGCTCGGCCGGCGAGTCGGATCATACAAGCTCTCAACAATCACCGGCTCGTCCACAGCATCCTCTGGAATCATTGGCAAAGGTTTCATGAGGTTGGCTTCCAATTTTTGTCGGTGTTGGCTCGATGCCACGTCTGCGGCATGAAGTGCTTCTTCGACAATTGCGTACCAGTCGTCATGGTCGTTGTGTTGAAGTAGTTGCTTCTCGGTGTTTTCAAAGTATCGATCGAAAGACATGGCGGCCAGCCGCTCGTCAAGAGAAGAATGTAAGTATGTTGACGGTGAATCTGCTGAATCAAGAAATGCACAACAGACCTGACATGGCAGGAGGAGTGTCTGTCTCTATTTACCAATCCCGCCGCTAAGCATTCTAGCACATGGCATGCAAGCTTGTGCACCTCACGCAACCAGATCAGAGATCGAGAACAGATCTCTACCCGCAAGCGGTATGGGAGCCACATGGGCCGCCAGCGCAACCATAGGTCTACGCAGCACAGCCATGAACACAGACGCAGCAGCACAACAAACACCGGTACTATGGGACGCCGAAGTCTTTCCAGATCTTCACTCGGTACGAAATGCTGGCGCCACAGTTCCGCACAAGCAAAGCAACTACACACGGGCACACACAACTGATGATATGCACACCAGCGTGCGTCAGACTCAGGACCATATGAGCATATGTGCAGCGCCCTGGTAGCGGGCGTCTAGTCCTTCAAGAAAGCCACCCACCCAGCCAAAGCAGAACGGAAGGGACTCGTTCTCCTCGGCATCACATCCCACGGCACGCCCAAGACACCGCGTGCCCGCCATAGCGTTCTAGGCGGTACTCTAACCACACCGTCGGGCCTCATCATCGTCAGCGGCACGGGTCGCGCAGATCGAAGCCGTGAAGAGCTCGCATGCCGTCAATTAGTAGGAGTTGATGGTACCACGGTTCAACCACCAACAACGAAACAGCGAGCGCGGAGCAAGATATGTGAACACCCTATCATCGTCACGATCATGCTGGATGATCTCAAATCCCAGACTCCCGGTGCCGGAGCTGCGGCTCAGGCCGCCTATATCAGTTATGGGTTATAGCCCGCCTGACCGGCCCTAACGCGGGTCCAGAGGTCTGCACAGCGCAGATGTCTCAGACGCAAGCTTTCCATCTCTCCGCGTGGAACGGAGTTTCCCAGCAGCGTGGACGAGCAACGGGACGAGGTTGCGGTCCATGGCATCATCCACCTCATCACCATCAGACTCTTCTGACGACCCCGTTGCTCGAATTGATCGTCAGGACAGAGTTGCGACGAGGACTACAAAGCTGCCGCTTCGGGAGATCAAGTACAGCTTCCTCCTGCCGCTATCCGGCTGCGCGCGTCACGTGTTGCTTTCTATGCGGTGAGATTCGAGACTCGAGGCGGTGCTGACTGGTCGTATCTCATACGAGAAGGAGCAACTTTCGATCTCTTCAGCTTTCGCTCGTCGTTTGGAATAGGATCACACTCTCTAGTGTCTCTGGTACACCATCGCCGCGTGCATACACATGGGACGGCGTTGCTTGTGTGGTCTTGCTGGAAGAGCTCGAGACCTCGTGGCAGGTCATAGCATGACTGTGCTATTACTATGCTCGCGTGCAAGGTAAGTTGCGAACACCCATGTAGTTTGGTCGCTCGACTTTCACCCGAGCAGTGTGTCTCAGACGCACGCTGCGCTCGTTTGGTGGTTCGCTTGAAGCGTTGCCATGAGCTCACTATGCTGCCACCTGCAGCAATTGTCATTGGCTATAGGCGTGAACATGCAACTCGCACAAGACGATGAGACTTCAAGACGGCATCATCTTGACTACTACATCTGTATCGCATCACAGGGCTCAGCACCATCTGTCGGGAGCTGCCTGGACTCTCAGAGCCTCACGAGAACGAAAGGAACCATCTCTCCACCACCCTACTCGATTCGAGTCACAAAACAGATTAGAGCACTTGTCTCATTTCACGAGCAAGCAATCTGCAACGATATAGTATGCTACCGGCACCGCCAACAACCCAGCATTTTATCTTCTTCGTTACATTGTATCGGGCCTGGCCGGCGGTTTATCCAGAGAACGCACTCGTCGACAAAGCACAAAAAGTGTAGTGCTATGTGCGCATGTCAACCGTTGACTGAGCTCAGATGCAACGAAACACGTCCTCGATCCATACAGGTACTACGCCACCTTGCCAAGCTGGTACTGCATGAACGGCTGAATATAATCCCACTTACCCAAAGGCACGCCTTGCGCTCGCAAGATCGCATAAGCGATGGACCTACAAGGTAAGAGTCAGCGAGAGAGCAAGCTTAGTTGCTGGTAGCTTACAAGTGAAAGTAAATGTTAGGCATAGACGCCCCCATCGCAAAGCCAGCACCAGTCATATTGACCGTCATATCCGGCGTCAGAACCGTAGGAGCCTCAGCGTCGCCAGCTTTGTTGATCTCATCCTTGTCGGTCGCGTCTAGCTCGGCGTGCACACTTTTGATGCGCTCGCGCATGTCGTCGTAGGTTGAGATGGTGTCTTCGATGGGAATATGTTCGCGACCGGAGAGGCGGCATAGGAGCCTCTCAATGGCTTGGGCGGCGAGATGGATTTGGGAGCTGAAGGGTCTCATGTCTTCTGCGAGACGTGCTGATGGGAGGGAGGAGGCATTTGGTTGCTCTTCTGCCTTTTTAACGAGGATTAGAAGACCATCGAGGACGTGCTTGGAGGCAACGATGGTTACGTCGTAGAAGGAGAATGCCATGGTGGATCGATGTCTCGTGAATCAAAGGCGAGCTAGGTACTGCTTTCGGTTCAATGCAGGATGAAGCAGTTGATGGATCGTTAGTCCGGACTTGGAATTCAGGCATTTATGGAGTCGCATTGTCGAAGGATGCTGGCTGAGGAGTCACCTTCGGCGCTACATCTGCAATGTGCCGGGCTTTCCGTTCCAACTGTGCGATCAAGTTCAGATTAACAGCTAGTTATTGCTCCATGTTATTACGAATATCAACTGCCTGTTAGCACATAACTGAAGTACAGCTCAAAGTTGTGGCCCAATCATGAATGTCATGTCCTGTCGTTCCTCTCGAGTTCCAGTCCTCGCATCAACCGTCCAAACCATCGCCCTAGTCCCTCTCCAAGAAACGTGTATCTGTAGCCCTTTGTATCCTATAACGTTCGAATACCATACCATAGGCTCATAATTCATATCGTCTTAAACTTTCCTCACACCATCCCTCACCCCTCCTTCCTCCTAATCCAAACCTCCCCACCGTCCCTCTCCTCCACCTCCCAAACCAGCAACTTATAGCTCCCGCGATCACACATGCCCGTATTCACATCAAACGCCCACCCATGCCCCGGACAGGTAATCCCCGCACTAAACACAATCCCAAAGTCCTCGATATCGTACAAGCTCCCTCTTGACAAAGGGTGCGTGCGGTGCGGACAGCTGTGATTGATGGCGTGGAGTTTGTTGCGGTAGCGAAAGAGCAGGATTTGGGGTTCGAAGCCGATTGTTTCTTGGGCTTCGGAGGGTGTGAGGGGCGTGAGTTGCGAGTTGGAGAGTTGGAGGATTGTGCAGGGCGGAGGGCCGTCGGCTGGATTTGCGCTTTTGGCGATTTTGGTCTTGGGCGCGGTGTCGCTGGGCGAGATGTTGGGGAGGGAGGAGGAGAGGGCGGCGAAGAGCCAGGGGTTTTCGTTCGCGGAGGACATGGTCTGGGTGCGGATGTGTGATTGTTGGGTTGGTTGTGTTTTGGGTTAGTCAGCGTTGGAGGTATCGAATGGAACCTACGGTTTTCGCTAGCGATATCGGCGTCATTTCCTGGCTGCCACCAAGGGTGCACATAACTCGTGAACAGCGGTTGGTTGTGATCAAAACGATGGGTGCTTGGAAGTACACGGACATTGTCTTGATGGCTTGTAGGTGCACAAGCATGCACTCAAATTTGTGGTTTCGAGCTTTCGAGTGAATGACGGGGGCGTAACAGTCTGCAAGTGGGCAACGGAGAAGCTTCAATGGGAGGTTGAAAAGTATTTCTACATTTATACAAGATACAACGGAAAGGCCTTGGGTATTCGGTACAAGTCCCTTCGCCAACACACACAGTAACGCATCTTCCAGCACTACGCCTGCCTCAAGCCTTGCATGGCCTTCGCCCTCTCGCTGTAAATGACCTCTCCAATCTTCGCCAATTGCTCCTCCGTCAACTGCTTCTCTGCCGCAGCCTTCTGCTTCGCTCTCATATCCGCCAGCTCCTGCAGTGGTGTGCGCACAGTCTTGATGAGGTCCTTCCTCTTCTCCTCCCTCGCCTCGATCGCCTCCATCTTCTGCACAAACTCCCACTCGTGCCGTCTGCGGAACTTGGAGTACTTGCCTCGCAGCTCGTCGATCACTGTCATGGGCATTGGAGGGTTGAGAAGGAATGGGCGGTAGGTCTGTTCTTCGACGCTGATGCGCAGTGTGTCTTCGTCGTGGTCAGGTTCCTCCGGGTCAAAGGTTTCGGGCCAGGGAATCAGAGTGTTTGTGCCAGGGATAGCGCGCTCGCCGCGGTCCCACACTCGTTTTACATCGTCCCATTGCTCGTTGACGCGGTCCAGGCGGTCGATTATGACATCTTGTGGAACGCCGGTCTCCTTGTTGGGCAAGGGGTAGACTAGTTTGACGTTTTCGATGGGGATTTGGAAAGGAGCCGGCATCAATGCCTGCAGGTTGTCCTCTTGCTGTGCCCATTCGGGTACGCTGACATCGCCCATGTTGACGTCCCGAATCTTCACGGAGCCACTCTCCTCGTTCACATCGGAAACACGACCGATCGTTCCCCGATCTCTGCCCTCGACAACGACAACGCGGTCGCCGATAGCTATGCTGTACCACTTGGGCTTGTTCCTCTCCTGCCTCTCCGCAAGGTTCATGTTGAAGATGCTCACGCTGCCGTACTTGTCTGCCATCTCGCCGACGTCTCTCCTAGGTGCAAGAGCTCCACGATTCCAGTTCTCATTCCTTGCCAAGCGTGCGTCTTTGACCAGTTGGTTGTTGTCTTTGCGAAGGCGCTGAGCCTGTTGTTTCCGGCTCCAGCCTTGGCCTTTTTCGTGGTGTTCGAGCATTTTAGCCATACGGCGGTCGGCCTGGCGCTTGGCGTGCGCACTGCGCTGGAGGACTTTCTGCATGATGGGCGAGATGTGTGAGTGGCAATGCCTATGGAGGCTTGCTTGGTCGTCGACGTCTCCTTGGTGATGCTCGATTTCTTAAGATTCGAGGTCGAAGTTGGAGGGCCAGGTCTGAAGTCGTGGCGTTCGGGGTACGAATTTTGGCGGGCGGAACGCCGCACTGTAGCTGTGCAGTGGGGGCGACGACAGCTCATGGACACGTGAGACGCACATCGTACATTGCAAGAACGTTGTATGTTTTTGAGTGATGCTCAAGATCGCAAGCAGATGATAGAGGCTCGTCGACAAGTCTTGCGGAAGACAAACGGGTACCATTCCCTCACTCGTTTGACATCCGTTTGGTTCACATCACTCCACAGTCGAGTCTGCCCGGTCAGCATGCACACCATTGCTAGCTGCGTTCGCTGTCTGATCATCCACATAGCTTGAGCTCCAATATGAGACGCAGAGAGGCGTACTCTTCGTGAACGAGTACATCTCAGTTATTCAAGCGGATACATGTTCAAGTCCAGCTCTTGTGTTGCAGCACAGCCCTCGTGAGCTGCGTCGGCTGGGTTGAACATCGCCGTTTAGACAATCTCGAAACCATTCTGGCAAGAATGTTTTTCGAGTCTTACGGAAACATGGATTGTCGTTGACATGAAGCCGTGTTCCTTCGCTATACCACGGAAGTGCCCTATACTGCTGGATACTGAGAGAGCCATACATTTTGTTCTCGGAAACGCAGGAGATTAAACACGCCCATTGCGATGTGTTGTGGAACCGCCGTGCGCATCTGATTACAGTCAGTCAATCGAACTAGATGATGACTAGGCGTCGACTTGATTTCGATTGCCGTCCTCGCGGTACCAGCGAAGGAAATGTCTGTCTGAGTATCTGTTTTGGGGAGCTTGACGTTGTTGATTCGACCCGTGGGCGCTCGATACCGCGGCCATCGCTTGGGAGAGCGCGTCATGTTGAATCCTGGTGGTGCGTCCCAACTCACTCGAGCGACCAAGCAGGCACTGCCAAGATCAAGGCAAGGCCATGAACCACTCCCAAATATGTCTCCAACCTCGTCATACCAGATGCAAAAGACAAGAAGTCTTCGTCGTGGACCTCAGCACGACGTCTCCAGCCTAACAATCATACAATGGTGTCTGTGTGTAGAATGCAAATACCTTAATCCAAGCCCATGCCTCAGCCACATCGCGGAGCCCTTATCCTACAAAGCATATGCCCCGAAGAGGATCAGGAAGATTAGAGAACACAGATCACCCATGCTGTAGTAGAGGCCGGGGAGACATCCTCAGTCGGAGATAGACTCCGGCCATGCACCCTGTAACAACCAGGACGCACTTACCTGTTATCTGAATCGAGCGTGTGACAGCTCTGCACGGATGGGACGGTCAATCGCCAAGGTGGAGTGAGCTTCTGCAGGCATTAACGATGGATGCTAGCAAGGCTGGCACGGTCGTGCGAAAAGAATTGTCGCGCACGGCGAGATGGAGTCGGAAGGGTCTGGGAGGCAGTATTCGTGGAGGTTTGTCTGAACAAGTATCATTCTTGTTGGCAGACTAATAGGAGTTGGCGTAGGCGAATAGCTCCTGATTCCTCTCTATTCTCTAGCGTGCGAAGGATGACTCGAGCGTGGCTGTTTTATCGCCTGGCCTTATCAGATACGTAGTAGTGTCGGCGAGAGACTCCGATGCATAAGAGTCAGAGGCGCACGTGTGAGCAAGCCGTTCAAGAGGATGATCAAGGGATTATTACTGCGAGGCTGAAGAAACGTTCGCTCGCTCGCGACGTGGAGCTAGCACAATGTGACAGCTTCGCTAGGGTAGACTTGCCGTCAGACTTTCGTCAGAGCGAGAATGTGAGCTCACAGAGTGGTATGTGAGCATTGGGGGTGCGCAGACGAGGTTGAGAAGGAAGCAGGCAGAGGCCCGCGGTAGGGTTAGGAGGCAGATGGCCAAAGAGGAAAGGATAGCACGCGCACCCTTGGTAGGATTTCAGTTAGGGGAGCCGCGGGCTGGCCAATGGGAGGCCTGAGATGCGTCTTTCGTACCACACCGCTGGCTCGTGGACGGAGTGGAGGTGCCGAGGTGGCTTGCGCATGTTGGATTCAACATGGGCTGGCGTACCGTTGTTTTCTATTTCGAAAGATATATCGCAGAGTGAGCAATATCATTCGCGATGTTTTGGCACTCGGACGCGGTTTGCCATGGCTCCAGAAAAGGAACAAGGCAAGACGGGGCATTTTGCAAGGCGCGTAGGCGTGTAAGCGAGGGTCTCTTCACAGACACGATAGGGGCGCACGAGCAGAGGCTAATTGAATTTTGGTACCTGAGATCGGCCTGGATTGGCGCGTTTGTCTAGCAGAGTAGAGAGTGGAGGCCCTGCAATCTATTCGCCATGCACATCTTCATCCCATCCGTGAAGAGCAAACCGGCAGGCATACTCAATCTCTTACACCATCGTCTGCCAATAGTCCTCTGAGCCCTCGGGTTGCAGCCGAAAGGAGGAGGGATTAGGAGGCTCTCTGACGCGCGACATCCAGCAGGCCCTTGTTCGCAGCTCGGCCCTGGTTCCCTGTCGCGCTGTGCAGCGATCCCTGAGCAAGGCACCGGATTATGCACGCTACACACAGCCAGGGTCTCAATCGGCAGGTGGCACATTTGTGTTTGATATTTGTTGTGAGACTATAGGAGAGGCGGGATTAGCTTGGTGAGACAGATCGAGCAATGCCATTGCCGCTGCAAGCCCAGGGAGAGCAGATAGAGCGAGCAATGTAGTAGAATGAACGCACCCTCAGCACCCTCGCACACAGGCAACACGAGACGAGTCGCCTCGGTCTCCATCTCTCCTCTCTGATCATCCTCGCGATCCACCCTTTTACTCCCCGTTTGGCAGGCTAGGGAGCATCCGCAGCCGCCAGCGAGCGCAGCAGCCAACAAACACCACAATCGTTCAGCGTGCGTCCATGCGCAAGACACCGCACCGTCCACCGCCGCCCACACTCCCACGACTCACTGGCACCACCGCTACCAACGTTTCTCCGGTCCTCTGAAGAGACCCTTGCGACCCGCGAGCATTCGTCCTCACAGTCTTGTCGCCCACTCGCTACGAAACACCGCCGCCGCCTTAAGCTTTCCACCTACCACATCTGCCGGCCGAGTGTACCTCTCTGCCCGCATCAGCCCTCTCCTAGCCGTCTGCTCCCAAGCTCAACTGTCTCACCGACCTTGCAAATCACCCTTCAAACACCACGCCCCGCCAAACCACCCGCCTGCTGCGACCTCGCACCGCACACAACATCCAATCTTCCCGCCGGCCGCCTACCCGCAGGTGACACCGCGTGCCTGACGAGACAGCTGTCACGGCTTGCTGCATTTCGACCTAATTGCGCTACAACTCTTCAATCCGCAGTCTCGTCTGCCCATGAAGGCTTGAGCGAGCTACAGCTTCGTCCCGCAGCACCTGCAGTGCTCTAGCACGTCCGCTCCTTGAACGTACACAGGCAACACCACAACTCCCCGCCTATGGCTCCCTCCAGCTCCAGGGCTAAGAACGCCAGCACCGCGAGCGCAAACGCAAACACTCCGGACACCGCCGCCCCGCTCGCCGACTATTTCTTCATTGCTGGCGTCGAGTCCTCGCAGATCTACCACGAGAAATATGCCCCGAATCTCCCTTCTCCTCCGGTCGAGGATACCATTGAGGAGGATAGTGCATTAGAAACCGACAGTACTTCTAGGCCACCCACTCCGGGTTCGCCGCCTTCAGATGCCGCTAAACGGAGATCGCGGTATAGCTTTGAGGCGCGCAAGAGCATAGGCAGTATCATCAATGCGGTCGAAATCCCACCTACGGCGAGCAACAGGAGTAGTGCGACTATAAAAGCTGCGCCGCAGGTTGGAGGCTCTGGCCTGGACGACGATGCCTTCGAAGAAGCGCTTAAGAAGTTTGCTTCCGAAAGGGATAGTTTTCTGGATGACATCCATGTGTCCGCGGGCGTTGTCCAGTCTACTCCGTCGAACACGCAAAAGCAACAACCGCCGAAGAGGCCGAGGCCGAAGACTTTGAGAATTACTTCAGACGAGAATAATCAGTCAGTTGGCTCCGGTTTGAAGAGTGGTGTTGGAAGCATTCGACGAAGATTGTCAACGATGAACAGCATGAAGCGTCAGCCATCGACAATGAGCCGCTCCTCGACGATCAAAACATCGAAACGATTGAGTGGTTACAATTCGGTCATCCCTGCTCCCGAACCATTCCAGACAACCCCGGACATGCACCCTCTGAAGCGCAGATACGAGCCCGTATTGTTGGACCGCTATCCCTCACCTGCATTTACAGACGAGTCTAAGAGACGAGCGCCTTTCCCCGAATACGTGCCAATGTTCGCCTTCCCGAATGATGTTACAGTTGTCTCGTCAGACGAACGACCAAGATCCACATGGCACGGCTTCGCTATGACAGGAAGCGATGGTGCAAGAATGCATGGCGTCTGTGTGATTATGTGGACGGCTCTGAATTCTGAGGCCTCGGATGAGTTGGAACGACAATGCGAGGCATGGCGAAAGGCCAACATGAGCGAGGAAGAGCGCGAATTGGCTAGCAGTCTGGGTGAACGCTTGTCAACAGAAAGAGCGAAGCTTAGTAGGCTTTTGGCAGAGTTGCCTACTGTGCCATCCGACTCAGATGAGCGTGAGGCGCTTGAAGAGGAGATCAGCGCGGTGGAAGAAAAGATCGGATTGATGGCAGATTTGCTGAGGCCGGTTCGCCACGGCGCAGCTTCCAAAATTGAAGGATTGACTGAAGGTGATACCGGATTCTGGATACCTCGGGCGTACGGCATTTTGGGCAGAGATGGCAATTTGGCGAGCTTCTGGAAGGAGTGGCTGAAAGCTGTTGTGGTGCCCATGACCAACTCTGCCATCTTGCGTGTACCGCCCAGTTCGCCAAAGGTCGGAATATGGCAGCCTCTGGAACGATATGTGGTGAATCTTTGCGTTGAAGCGGTCAGCCCAATCACATCGATCACACAAGTCGAAATCGCCATCCGAGATCTTCGACTTTACGCTCGCAAGGAAGCGCTCAACGAGATACCAGGGTCGCGCAATGTGGATCTTTACGCGCTCTTCAGATGTCTGTCGATACCCAACATCCTCACACTCCTCGAGTACACGCTTGCCGAGTCTCGGGTTATTTTCTTGTCCTCTCACACAGCGATGTTGCATCTCGCAACCCATGCCCTCACAAGCTTGTTATACCCGCTCAAGTGGGCAGGCGTTTTCATTCCCATACTTCCAGCCCGCCTGATTCAGGCACTTGACGCGCCATGTCCATACATTGTCGGCGTGGAGCGTCGATACGAGAAGCTGGAATTGCCCGATGGCGACTTCTGTCTTGTTGACCTGGACGACGATACTATTGAAAGCACAGATCCGCCAACATGCTTGCCTCGACCTCAGCGGAGGAAGCTTCAAGCTCTCTTGCAAGCCGCAGCTCCCCACCACAACCGATGCGGAGTTCCCACTGGCCCGCCATTGTATGCGGTTGAGACGTACCCATACGACGCCTTTTCATCTGAGAACCCTCAAGTATTCGACTCAAGAGCGACTCCTTCAACACTGGCGCAGCTGGTCAGCGAGAGCTCCGCAAACTTTGGCGATGCATCGACTTTGCCTACGGCACGCACATCGGTATACAATGCGTTCGCGACAGCGCGCGGCGACAATAGCCGGGGCAGCGACAGACCATCTACCAGCTCGACCACAACAAACAACAGCCACTCGTCGGGAGCCTCACCACCGTCACCCGTCGCGGCATCGCCTATCGCCTCCAGCTTCTCCAACGGAGCGTCTTCAAGAAACGACTCCGGATTTGCACTACAAGCTACTCTCCGTGAAAAGCGATCAGGGCACTTCGCTGACGGCATGGGACGCCGCAACTCATCTGTATATTCTATGCTCAACCCTCGCAAACCTCTACATGACCGGACTAACACGGAGCCACAGTTTGGTTTCGACCGCATCGGCACGATTCGTAGGCCAAGCCAACCGTCAATTGTGGGCCACCAAGCAAGCATGTCAACGTCCAACCTATCAAATGGACCGACAACGAACTCAACATACGCGCCTAGTGTATACGCTCAAAGCACTCTCGCGGCCAGCACTGTCATGCCTCACATGATGGTCCAGCCTGTGCGGGACAACGAGTTGACGAAGTGGGTTGAGGGTCATTGCTTCATTCGTAGGAACAGAGACGGCAAATCGATTTGTGCTGTTTGTGACGAGCGTTGCGAGGACGAGTCCTTCAGATGCAATGGTGAGGACTGACATATTTCTTTGTTCGTAAAAGATCAAACGCTAACACTTCCCAGCCTGCACAACCACCGTCCACTCCCGCTGCATCCCCGCCGTCTGCCTCGTCTGCCCCTCCGCCTTCCGCGCCGACCAAGTCCGCGCCGCCTTCGTCCGCTGCTTCGCCTCCCTCTTCTACACCTACCGCAAATATCTCCACCCCGCCTCCGGTGAGTCCCGCAAAGCCGGCCTCATCTACCACTTCAACATGGACTCGTTCCTCAAGAGCGTCCCGCACGGCGACTCCGAGTACATGCACATGCTCCGCCAAACGCAGATGTTCAACGAGTTCATCCACGAGCGCGAAGCCACCCGCGCCGAAGACCCCTCCATCAAATTGTTCGACGAAATCATTCTCTCGAAACGAAACAGAGGCCGCACATCTCTCTTCTCGAGTAAATCGAATACTACTTTCCTCACGGATACTTCCGATCATCTCTGGCGCTCGGCGGCTGCGACACCGCCTTTGGCTAGGTTCCCGACTGATACAGGGGTGGCCACTGGTCGTACTCCCGCGAAGCTCGATCCAAGCTTGATGAAGGAGCCGAGATCTATTCAGGGCGCGCCGAGGCCCAACCAAGCTCGCACGAAACGGAAGCCGGTGGCTAGTATGCTGGGTTTGAGCTCGCAGAGCGCCGAACCTTAGAAGCAATGATCCCGTCGGGCGGCTCATTTCCTTTTGGGTGACCGGATCAATTCTACAACGACATGGAATGGCGCAAGCCAACCTTATTAGGACCTACTATCACCTCTATGGTCTTCCTTTTTTTTTTTTTTTTTTTTTTTTTTTTTTCTCCTGTTCTGACTTCACTTTTGGATAAGCGATGGAGTCATGAGGCGTTTTTTCTGGGCTTTGTCATTTCATTTTGGGCGCCAAACACCTGTTGTGGAAGAGCTAAGTCTATCTTGTTGCTTGGCCCTTGAGTAAGGAATGAGATGAAGCAGAGAGTAGGAGAAGAAGAAGAAGAAGAAGAAGCAAAAAGTATTGTCATTCTCACCCCGTCAGGCCAAACGAAGAAGCGTCTTGAGGCCAGCCAGGATTTGGAATATTGTTTAAGCTGTAATCTTTCAATTGTGGCGAGAGCGAAGACTGGAGACGAAAGCAGGCGAAGTCCAGGGGAGAATGTAGTGAAAGTTGATAACTACCATATCACTGCGATTCACAAGCTTTGGTCCCGTTTTGGGATTGGTTTCCACGTGCTTCGTCTTCATGTGTACAGACGGCTTGGTTAGAGATTCTCCTCTGTCATTTGCGCGTGTTGCGTTCGTTCTACGAGGCTATCTAGATGTTTATGCATCTATCTACACCCATGTTCCTCGTTTGTTTCGGCTGCGACACCACAGGAATACATAAGATCTAGTAGCTGAATTTGAAGCCGCCGTTGGAAGAGATCACGCTGCCTGTTGTCCAGGCGCAGTCTGGCGTGCAGAGCATGGCGATCGTGCCTGCGATCTCGGATTCGTATGCCTGCGATCAGGCATCGTTAGCATGCACCGTCACTCAGCTTCAGAAAAAGGATGAAGCATTCAAAGAATCTTGAACTTACCGGTCTTCCACCCGCAATCTCGGCATTGTCAACCAAATCCTTCCTATCGACCTCAGGCCTAATCGTCGTAAGCGGTGCGTTGATCGTCCAATGGCTCATCTGCCTCTGGAACTCCTCCGTCGTGCCGGCGTACATGTCCGTCGCAACGGGACCAGGGTTGACGGCATTCACAGTCGCGCGTTCAGCAAGTTCGCGGGCCCACGTGCGAGTCATAGACTCCAGCGCAGCTTTGGTGCCGCCGTAGACAGACTGGCGCTCGAAGCCGAGGGAGGAGCTGACGCTGCTGACATTGACGATGCGGCCGCTGCGATCGTGAGGGAGGTAGTCGATTGCTGCTTTGAGGAGGAAGAGAGGGCCGCGGACGTTGACGTTGTAGAGGGATGTGAAGTCCTCGCTGTTGCAGTCTTGAATGGCGAGGTTAGAGGCTAGTCCGGCGTTGTTTACGATGATGTCGATTGTCATCTTTTTGCTCTTGGGGTGTGAGAAATGGTTTTTGGCCATTTCGACGAGGTGGGCTGGGCCGTTCTCTGATCCTAGGTCTGCTTGCACGGGGAGGCACTTTATTCCGTAGGTGTCTTGCAAGGTTGAGGCAAGCTGCTCGGTTTTGGAGGCGGAGGAGTCGGAGGTGTAATTGATGACGAGGTTGGCGCCTTTGCTGGCGAGGTTCTCACATGTTGCTGCGCCAATGCCTCTGGAGCCGCCAGTCACGATGGCGAGTTTGCCTTCGAGAACGCGAGGGGCGCTGGTTGTGAGGTTGGTTTTGGCAGAGCGGAGAGACATGATTGAATAGGCTTGAAGGCTATAAAAGTAAGGTTTAATGAGTAGTACTATAGTTGTATGTTACAGAAAATCTCAAGAACTAGGGACCTCGATGTGTATACGTATGCACGTAAACATTCGTGGTGGGCTGGAGGGGTGGTGTCGACATTAGACTTTCCTAGACTCTCGAGGTGATGCAATCTCGCAGCTTGAGTGGGTACATGAATCGCAATTGGAGACCACGAACCGGGACTTCACGACGTGACCAAAAGGCCGCGGAGAGTCACAAAAGAGGTTTCGAGTACTTCCAAAAGAAGTTTCGAGTACTTCCTGGAACTAATGGTCCTGTCGCCGAAAAATTGTGATTCCACGTGCTCATGTTGTATGCACGCTCAGAGCGAAGGCCTTTGGCCGCGTTCTTCGACCACAGAAGTACAGAATGAGAGAAGCACAAAAGCTTGCGAGACTTGCAAATGAACAAGCAACCATCATCTCAATATCAACGTCGAACGCTCCGTCTGCTTCCTGCGGAGAATAACTCCCGAGAGCTACCATAGCTTGGGTTGTGATGACTCTGATAACCTTCAGCACGTCTTGGTGCGCCACCACGCAGACCTCGAATGCCAGTAAGCTCGAAGTCGTGTTGATTCGATGAAGACGGAGGCAAAGTAATGCGGCCTCGCGACCTGGCCGTTGGCTGCTGGTTTGTATAGGTGTTCTGTGACCAAGTGTCCCGAGAACCGTTGTATGCATACTGCGAGCCGTGTGGCATTTGTGGCATCGCAGAGGCTCCGCCGTACGGAAGGGTGGCGCTTGGAGGAGGCTGTCCGAATGATGAATAGCTTCGAAATGGGTGTGCTTCTGAAGGCAACTGCGGACGGCTGTAGTGACTGGACCTGTCTGCTCTCGTGGCAAGCTGTCGCTGTCTCGCAGGGAATGCCATCGTATCGGATGGTTGACTTTGCCATTCACGTGCATGGCTGACATCTCCTCCTCGTGGAGGCGGCAAGCGTTTGGAGTTGGCGTGTGAGATTCCCGTTTCTCGTTGGAAAAACGGGCTACTGATTGAGCTATTTGCTGGCTGGCTAGCTCGGAAGGGTGATGCAGTTGCTTTCGGGCCTGTGTTCAGATAGGACGATCGAGTAGGTGTTTGCAGCACATTTGCGTTGTCCACAATCGGCCGCAAAGGTTGTCTTGTTGGCATTTGTGACTTGCGAGGAGTACTAGTACCAAAAGAGTCGTTGGCCTGGCTCATGCGACTTGTGCTGTGTTGTCTCTGTGCCGATACAGGCTGCGACGCAAAGAAAGGTTCGTAAGCCGGCTGTCCAAATGTAGGGCCGGATGGCGCATTGGCGGCCTGGCCGTGTCGAGCAGCCCTATAGAATGACTCGGGAGGCTCGTTGATGATCGCGTGGCCGCCGTTGTATCCATGCTCACGGTTAGGCTGTCCGGTGTTGGTAGCCTCATGCCGCGCCGACGAGTTCGACCAACTATCAACTTGTGCTGGAACCGCCCGATTGGTCTGGATGGGCCTCGGGAATGACTCTTGCGCTGTTTGGCGTAATGTAGGCAACTTCGAGGAACGCTCATAAACCTCCCGGTGCTGTGGTACGAACGCCCTTGGTATGGTGGCCGAATTTGACTGCATCTCCCGGCGCTCGAACCGCTGAGGTGGTGGAGGAGGCATCATGTCGCGACTACTCATGCGCTGCGTAGTATGGGTGGCATTTTGGCGTGAATCATCCAGTTCCATCTCATAGTCATCGCGCTTGCGCTTCCTCGAAGACGAAGACGAGCCTTGAACTTTTTGTGCTGCTGTCAATGAAAATTAGCCACGCTGTCCACTGGACAAGATCTTTCAATGGACGTTGAAGTACTGAATGGTTTGACGTACCTGGCAAGTGCCGAGAGGGTCGCAAAGTGCTGTTCGTCTCGCCATTGACGTCGTCAGTTGCATCGCCAAAGCCATAGCTGCGTGCTGGCACTTCGAACCCGAGTTCGGTCAGCTTCAGTCGCATCTCGCGGAGGTCACTTTACAACGTCAGCTGAGCCGTCACCGAGCGCTTCGGGGGATCTGACGAACTTTGCCATGGGTGTTACTGCGGCCATCAACGTGTTGATGACTGGCATACGCTCTTCCCATTTCCGCAGTGAGGTTTGTGATTTCTCGAGCGCTGCGGCGTCATTGGATGCTCGAGCTTTCGCTCCGCTGAGATCATGCTGAAGTTGCTTTCTCTGTTTGCGCTCATCTCTCATACCATGCGCAGCAGCTGCATGCTTCTCTTCAGCGGCTTTCCAGCGAGTGTGGACCTTTTGGGAGTACCGAGCCAATGCCATGTATTGAAACTGCCGGGTAATGATATGTCAGACACACTCATTAGGTATATCAGTGCCCTTGCAAACTCACCCTCACGGCATCCATGCCAGGTGCAGAGCCATCGAGCCTGATTGGAGGGCATTGAAACCATGTCTGTGGAATAGCCTGGTCACGCTCGCCGTCATCCAAGCCACGAATGCCATACAACTTCTTGGGAATCTCGTCTCCTGCCTGCAGGCACTGCGGACACGGCGACTGAGGCTGCTCACCCTGCGGATGGAACGGTGCGGCTGGTCGCGTGGTTAGTGAGGAATCGCACTTTGCATGGGGCGCGACCAACCTCCTCCGGCCAAATGCTTGCCACAGAAGACGTGCGAGCACTCGGCGATCCAAAGTCGAGTCACAATACCGTCGTCGTCGCCTGAGCCGCTATGGAATCCTTTATTGCTCTCCGGCGTCGCGTAAACTTCTGAGACGCTCGCTTGACAGATGCCGCAGCTGAAGATGACTTCAGGGAGGGTCAGATTTCGCGATGATGAGGCGTCGCTGGCGGGTTCGATGGGAGCCATGGTGATGGCGCGGTCATGTTGCGGTAATGGAGTAAGATGTCGGAAGCAAACGCGTGGGAGTTAGCAGTCGCTGCAAGTGGGAGTCGCTCCTTCCTCGTCTTGACCACTACCTTGATCGAGAATTTGAGAGATCGCAGCACGAAGCCTCTAGTATGCAAAGCCGGACAGATGCTCTTTGGGAAGATATCGCTTATAGACAAAAGAACATGTTAGACATCAAATTCGCAGCTTAATCTATGTACATTCCTAGAACTCCATATGGCCTCCCACCGTCTAGATGAAGGCTCTGCAAGGGTAGCTGTGACTTCTGTTAGCAGTATTCCATGTTTGCAACGTAATACATCCAGCACGTACTTGGGTCCGTATGCCTGCTCCTCGTCCTTCGCCAAAGTGTACTTCGGATCCTGCTTGGTCACACCGTAACGAGCAGGAAGAGGCGGCATGCCGTTGGCAGACAGCACGCCACGGGACATGCTCTTCTCCTTCTCGAAGAAAGCGCTCAAACCCTTCTCACCCTCCTCCTTCAGCGAAACAAGCTGGTTTTTGCCGGCCTCTCCGATCTGCAGCTTGTCCTCCTTGGGCTGCGCAGCCGAGCCTACCGACAGCAGCGCAACAACGTCTGGCTGCCTCACAACGGACAGTTTGGGGTACGAGCGGCGCACATCGCGTTTCCAGTAAGGGTTCTCTGCGATGTCGCCGGCGGGAACTGTGACGGGGTCGTCGTAGAGTGTAGGGTCGTTGGCGCCGGGGGTCGGGTAGCGGTACTGAGGGTTCAAGGGGATACCGGTGGAACGGCTGGAGTCGACGGCGAAGAAGTTGTTGATCTTGGCCCATATACCGGTAGGCTGGACGGTGTATTTCTGCGCGCAGTGTTAGTTGCTGGGTAGTAGCAAGCTGGTTTGGTGGCGGATAATCGTGCCTTGGTCTGAGCATGGCGTCTGCCAGCGGACGCCAGCGACTTGATCGCTTTTCCTGCTTCGGCCATGGCGATTGTGAGGGTGGTGCAGAGTGGAGATGTGGTGATATGCCCGCCGCGCGATCCTAATGCTGCTGTATCGGTTGCGCTCGAGGCACCGGCAGCGCGCCAAGTTCTGGTCAGCATTGGAGGGCCTGAGGCAGGACTGCCGTTCACTTCACTCCACCAGCTCGATGCAAGTGAACCTTATGATTCGACAACATTTATAAGTGTTATTGAAGGACTCGGTACTTGAGCAAAACTTGCTCCGGAAATACTCCAAGGGAATTACCCCCACAATCGAGCGAAAGAGGGCAATACTTTGTGATTGATCCAAAGCTCAACAAACACAATGGCATCCTCACGCAGCCTCTACAAATCCCTCCCAGCTCACCTTGCCACTGCATTGAAAGACTTCCAATCTTCACAATCGTCGTTCCGTCTCCTCCAGACCGTCCACTCACACAATCTCACTCCAAAACCCGCCTCGCCACCCTCATCAACGGATACCCAACCACGGACTCTCCTCATTTTAGACTCGTCTTTCAACCCTCCCAGCACAGCCCATCTAACTCTCGCCCTGACAGCATTGCACAAAAATGCCAAACCTGTCACGAGCACACCAGGCCCTCATCGTCTACTCCTCCTCTTCAGCACAATGAACGCCGACAAAGCGCCCTCGCCCGCCAGCTTCGACCAACGCCTGACCCTCATGACCATCTTCGCCACCGACTTACTTCGCTCACTTCAGACGCGACCAGACTCGGCAGACTACGTCTCCGACCTCTCAGTGGACATCGGCGTCACCACAGCGCCCTATTACACCGACAAGTCAGCTGCTATCAACGAGTCGCCCGAAGGCAAGCAATGGTATCCTTCGTCGCCACAGCACATTCACATCCTCGGATTCGATACCCTGACTCGCTTCTTTGCACCAAAGTACTATCAATCTTTCAGCCCACCACTATCGGCTTTAGCTCCTTATTTTGCCGCCGGTCATGGCTTGCGAACGACTTTGCGGCCAGACGACGCGTATGGAAGCGAAGCAGAGCAGCGGGCATTCGTGCAGCGATTGGCCGATGGTGAGCTGGAGAGCGAGGGTGGCAAGCGGGAGTGGGCGGAGCAGGTCGAGCTGGTTGACGCGACACCGCAAGCTGGTGTAAGCAGTACAGCCATTCGCAAGGCGGCGAAAGCAGGGGAGTGGGATGTTGTGGAGAGATTGTGTACTGAGGCAGTAGCGGAGTGGGTGCGTGAGGAAGGACTGTATGATGAAGATGACCGCGGCGCGAAGATGGCGTGAGACAGACTCCACTGGGAGGATGTTCGGCTTTGCTCTTGTGGAAGCACATGGGAGATGAAATAGATCAAAGGGACGGTTGCGGAATATACTGCAGCGCACGATTCAAATTCCCTGTTGCATTTGCCCAACGAGTCTTGCCAGTAGGTATCTGCATCTTTAGACTACCCATCTTGAAATAGATGCATCGTACGACACGTAGTCAAGTGATTCCTGACTCTCTGTAAACGGGTCCGTCGAAGCTACTTGACCCTCACAGCACCGCTCTTGCGCAAGTATTCAATTCTCATTGTACGAGAGCTACTGCACGAAAGACAAATGGATTGAGAATGGTAGTACTCCATTGGAAAAAGACGCAGAAGTGGTTATAACCATAAGGCCATTTTTGCTTGGCCTGGGCTTATACTGTTTCTTAAGGTATTACATACCACTAAAACCAGCTAGCTAGTTCATTTGGTTTATTGCTATGAGTAGGGAGTTTTTCGAAGAAAAGTCTTCGAAAAGGCAAAGCAAAGCGAGGTTTAGGTTTCTCGTTTCCTTTCTTTCTTTCTTTTCCGTCTTTGGTCTATTCAACACATAGGCCCCCCGATCCATCCACAGGAGAGCCACTAAAGGCAACGCTTTTTCGTCACACAGAAAGAAAGCGCTAAAAGGTATTCAAAAATTTGTTATGGATTGAGCAAAAAGAGTCGTCGCGTTGGCGCAGCCAGACAGCTCTTGGGGGTTGAGAGAAGAATAATGTATCAGCGGAGGGCGACGAGAATGTCACCAATCTCCGGGGGAGAGGTAGGAGTCTCGCCTCATCTTCGAAAGATTCAGCCGAGCTTCGACGGGCTTGCCGCAGAAGCAACCTTTCTAGCTCGGTCGTCGGAGCCGAGCATGCTGTTTCTCCTAATGATCACACCGTGCTCGTCCATTTCGTCGTCGACCGACACGTCAAGGTCCATAGCAGTGTTATCCGCACAGGTCCTTGAGACGTTGTTGACCGGCAACATAGGTCCGCGCGAGGATGGTGGCATCGCGGTCTCCTCTTCCGAAGCAGAGCCGTGGTCATCGTCCTCGAGATCGCTAATCATGCCGGGCATGCTGTCAGCAGTATGTGGCGAGAGGTGAGCAGACATCTCGCCGGGAGAGTCTGGGAGAAGGGTGGGTGTGGTTGCCATAGTTGAAGGTGCCAGAGGTGAGGGTCTGGGACGCTGCTGCTGTTGCGGCTGGCGGTAACCTTTACGGCTAGGCGGGCGCTGAGCAGAGGCTGCATTTGCAGGCATTGTGGCGTTGTTGCTCTTAGCGAAACCAGAGGGTGAGCTAGGAGTGGAGATGTCGGGTGAAGACGTATCTTCCTCGCCGTTGATGTCGATCTTCTGCTTGGCGTTCGTGACCGCGTGGTTCAGATCGCCTCCGAGAGAGTTCTTCGCAAATAAAGCGGACAGTCTAGGAGCATCGGATGACGGCTTGAACGGAGAAGAAGCGGTAGTGTTGGCCGGAGATGACACAAGAGAGCGCACAGGAGTAGCAGTACGCTTCTTCATCGGCTTACGGTGAGTGTCTGGCACTGAGGCACCAGGCGCATTCAGTGGGTGCACCGAAGTGCTCGTGGGAACTTGAATGGGCTTGGCAGCAGATATCGATGCGCGAGCAGGGGTGGGCTTGGGTGCTTGCTTGGATCCGGGTGCCTGCTTCGCAATGGGAATGGAGGCAGCGTCGGGAAGGTTGGCAATCTCAGCGTCGTCCAGAGGGCGTCCACAGTCAAGGGCTGCTTGGTCGTGTGATTTGTAATCGACCTTGTGAGCGATACGGCAGTGGTTAAGGAAGCCTTGAATGCTGTTCATGTCACCACGATTGCAGTTGTTGCAAACCAGCTTGACGATTTTGCCGTCGCTGGATCTCTTCAGAATCAGTGGGCCGGCCTTCTCCTTTCTTGTCGGGGCAACAGGGTAGTTGGGAATGCTAGGCAAGAATTCGGCGGGGATGTTGCCAATAGACTTTCCAGTGGATTTCCTGGCGGTGCCACTGTTGCGTGTTGGGCGGTTGGCAGAGAAAGCAGCACTCTCGGCGAAACTGTGAGCACGAATGGGCTGGGAATCGAATTGAGAGTCACCGAGAAGCCACATCCTGTAGTGGCGGCTGTAGGGGCCATCTGTAACGCCGTATGGGGCAGCATGCGAAGGTTTCGTGAAACCGGGCTGCGGGTTGATAGCAGGGCCAGTACCAGAAGACACGGACTCGGCAGGCTTTTGGGCTCCAGGGAAAGGTCGAAGCTCGCATCTACGGAGTTGCTCAAGCGCCACCTGGCATTTGGCAAGTTCCTGGTCGATAAGGCGAAGTTCGTTATGCTTCAGGAGGATCTGCATGTTGAATTGGTTCTCGATGGCTTGCTGGAGAGCAGTCTCTGGCTTCACAGCAGTGCATGGCTCGTCCATGACAACATCTCTCTGCGTCTGTTGTGTAGAGCCGTTGCGAGGAGGGCCTACGGCAGAATCCTTGCGTGCGGCACCGAGTGAGGAAATAGCCTTGTTCGATTCCGGGTTGATAGGCTTGGTCGAGAGATAATCCGCTTTATGCGCCACGGTGGTCGGAGTAGCACCAGGTGTCGCGTAGGCCAGGGAAGCGGGATTTGTTTGCTCGGCGTCGCGTTGCGGGATGTCCAAAGGCAGTCGTTGGGGAATATCGCCAGCCGGACGCGGCTTCTTCGCAAGAGACTGCGGTGTCGATTGTGGCTCGGGACTCGCTGTACGCTTCCTCTTGAAATGACTCAGGCCGGGTATCTCGACAGCGGGCGAAGAGCGCATTTGGTCGAGGGCTGGCTTGTCGGACATTTTGGAGGCGATGTTGTCTCCACTCCATGGCAGGCGAAAGATGCTTTGCATGGTAAATGTAGGAAGGTGGAAAGAGCCGTTTACTGCTGCCTAATGTTCCCGTATGCGAGGTGGATTCGTGAATGCGCCGTTGATGCAAACGAGCGGGGAGAATGGGCGCACGTCGAGGATGAGTGTGCGAATGAGTAATCGAGGTCACGCGATTCGACCAGTAGTGGTTGGTATGCCGTCGAGGTCGGGGTGGGTGAGTGGCGGTGGTGTGGTTGGAACGAGGCCGGGCTGACGTTCGCTGCTGCGACGGGAAACGCGGAACAAGTCGGCAAGAACGACGAAGGCGGCGGGCAAGGGCGTTTGTTGTGGTATTACAGAAAGTACTTTTAGGCGGATACTAAAACAGGTCTATGAGGTAACAAGAAAATAAAGAAAGGTCGTGTCGTTGGCGAGAGGCTTGGTGGGTGGTGTTGGTGATGGTTTGGGAGAGCGAGAAAGCTGGGAGCTCAAGAAACGGACGAGGGAGCGTTTGAGGCCAGATGCGCACTGAGCGAGCTTGACGCATAATCTGCAGTAGCGGATGAGCTAGGCGGCGACCATCTTTGGCTCCACGGCAGCCTTGAGCATTCCGATTGGGTCACGGTCTCAAACGAGCAACGCTATGACGCTTTGATAACTGCTTCGAGAAAGGTCCCCCTGAGGCTACTCTTGCTACACCTTCTACTGTTACTGGGTACGTGGTATACGGCATGCCCTCGCAAGCCTCGACGACTGAGCTGCGGCTGTTCCGGCGTGCACGCTCTTCTCTTGGGCATACACACTGACTCTTGTGCATGCCTGTGCATAACACAGCCACCCCTGGAATGCCCTGATATGAAGACCCTCATACCGGCCGCCTGGCGCAAGGCGCGCGTCTGGAGGAGAACATCACGAATAATGATGCGTGATACTGATATCCACATCCCACATCACCCCGAGCCGCTCTCCGCGTTGGCAATCGCACACCTCGCACCATCATCGCACAGCAGCGGCAGCCAGCTTGCGTAGCGCAAACGCACGCCATGCCGGCACCCAACTCTATCTCTGCCACACCTGCTGGAAAGGTGTGGTGGTAGCCTTTTCCGAATTTTCCGATGTTCTTTTTTCTCGCCGCATCACGTGTGCTGTCTGATATTTCCAGTAATGTACACTGTACACAGCATGGCTTCGAACCTTGTTGTTCTGCCGCAACGGCGACAGCGCCGTTGCCTCTTGATGGTCGCCAGGTGGCTTTTGTCCAGGGAATCTCAGGGAATTGCGCGGCGTGGCGGAGATCTGGAACGACGTTTGCTGTTGATTTGTCTCGGCTCTGGCGCCGCGGCGCGCGGGTGCGCGCGCCGCTTAACGTGCACCCCATTAGTATGACTCGCTGCGACATCGGGACCTGAACTCTGATCTGCTTGTGCTTGAAGTTAGATTTGGCAGTCGTTGGCTGCAATTTGTCCTCGTCGTCGGCCCAAATAACGTGATCTGCTTTTTTATTAGCAACGCAAACAGAACTACCGGTTATTGCCGAAAAGACCGAAACTGTCACATGACTGCGATCGTCAAATGTTCCTTGCATACTGCAGGTGAGGCGATGTCGGCTAAGCTGCCCAATCTGTTGCGAAAGCGATCCTAGGGTTAGAGTTGGCTTGAAAACCTCACTACACGTACAGTGCATGCATGTGTACATCATCCTTCCAAGTTGATCACGATCAGACGATTGGTTCACTGATTGCCGCAGAGACAATCCTCGCCTGAACACAGAGGGACTACTTCACAAACATGTCTTTCGACGAGAAGACCTTGTCCGACACCTACGACATCACTCGTCTTTCAATCCAATCCAACACTCAAATTTCCAACAAAGCAACAAGCGCAATATCCAGACTGTCTATCCAAGAACCAGAAAAGCCGACTCTAGTCATCCTTCACGCACAGTCAAGATGGGCCAGCAAACTCATCAGTATCGTCGAAATCGCCAAGCGAGACCTCGAGTCCAAAGACGTCAAAGTCTTCCAGTACAGCGCTCTGTCGTCGAAAATCGTTGAGATTGACCGAAAGCCAAAGTCAAAGTCCGCGAGCCCAGCTGCTACTCAAGATGGTGAGGTGTCGGAGGACGACGCCTTCCAGACTATGGGTGCGGACGAAGAGGGTGGCAAAAAGAAGAGGGCTGTGCCTGTCATGACTGTCTACTTGGCGACGCAGTCCGTGAAAGTTTTGCGAGTTGAGTTCGGGTACGTTTCAATGGAAGAATGATAGTCGCAGATCACTAATACTTTATAGCGAGCAAAAGTCTTACTAGAGTAATGCAGAGGCAAGGACCGTCAAGCATGAAGCGAGCTACTGGACCTATCTCACTGGCCGACGAAATGCCGTCTTTCCCGGAAGTGCTGGATGATACCGCATGAAGTCTTGGATCTTGTGGGCTCTTCACTCTGCATTTCAGTGGGAAGGTGTAACCTACGACATAACGAGTGATCTGATAATAACACTCAAGCACTCGAGAACATCACAGTTCGTGCCTTACATCTCGATGGGAGGAGGTGCAACATAATGCAATGGGTGTGGCTGGTAGCACCGCAGAAAACAATACTGGAGCGCTTCTTGATGTGGGGTACCAATGCCATCAATCCAGCCATCATGCCTCGCTCTTTGGGAGGAACTCATGATGCAACAAATCGCTAGTGGGATCCACAGAGACCATTTAATCATGGCAACCCGAGCAACTCAATCGGACTAAGCCGAAGGACTCCAGACTCCAGACTGTTGTTAATGCTATTTTCGTCTGTCAAACACCTAGGCCGGCAATCTACACAGCAACAACCGAAACGACATTGGGCTCGGCGCAGGCCATATCATACAGGCCACATCGTAGCGGGCTCTTCAGGGCGACGAATCACATCCTCGCACTTTGGCCGCCGTTTCGGAATTGGTCTACACGATATGACCGGTCAAGATGTTCTCGTAATATGGCTGCGGAATTCGAAGCGCCGTAGCATTGACTTACCGTTACTTCGGCTCAACTGCCTGTTAGCACGGCTACGTGCAGGAAGCTATGCTCTTAACTCGCATTGTCAATGATCGAACCTTGGGGTTAACAGGCCGACTGCGCGAACATGTCAAAGCATTCAATCAGAAACAAAAGTAAAGTCCGTTCATAACGCTTCTACCCAATGCTATTTTCAAAAGCCATAATCATTACCGTTTCCGTTGCAACAAAAGATCATGCCTCAACCTCATCGACAACGATGCCCCATTCGTGCGCCTCCTTGCCGTACATGATACCGCCCAACCAGCCCTTGAGTACCTTTGCGTAGTCTCCGCTCTCACCCTCACCACCCATGGGAATCTCAATGTCCCTCTTCTTGTAGTGAATTAACCCAACAGGAGCGACGAAGAAAGCAGTTCCGGCAGCGAAAGCCTCGATGAGCCTGCCCTCGTCGTGCGCCTCAATGACATCGGCCATCGTGAACTTGCGCTCAACGACCTCAACGCTCTCCAGAGAGCCCTGAGTCTTGCCTTCGACGAGGCGCGAGCGAGCAAGCTCGAGGATAGAAGCGCGAGTCACGCCTTCCAGGATGATGCGCTCGCCTAGAGGTGCGGTCACCAATTCCACCTTGTTGGTCTCCTTGTTGCGCCACACGACGAAGAAGTTCGATGCACCGGCCTCGGTGACACTGGCGTCTTGGCCGAAGAGCCACAGGACTTGGTCGAAGCCGCGTGCGCGAGCCTCGCCTTGTGCGACGAGAGAAGGACCGTAGTTGGCGCCAAGCTTCGCGTAGCCGAATCCACCGGGCCATGCGCGGATGGTATCCTCTGTCGACGCAAGAAGCTTGAGACCAGTGGTCTCCTTCTTCTTGGGCTCCGCGTCGCCCTTGAGGGCAGGCGGTGCGGCGGGAGTGGCGAGCGACTTGCTCATGTCGGGGAAGAGAGCGATGATAACGTACAGAAGGGCCTCCTTAGGTCTTTGCACACCGAGCGCAGGGTCGGTGGAAATCATAGTAGGACGAATGTAGAGGAAGCCGCCCTTGCGCTCCTTGGGAAGCCACTTGGCCCCGTCGCGCGCGCACAGAGCAATGATCATCTTCTCGAGCTCCTTAGCGTCAAAGTCAGGAAGGGCAATACGCTCGCACGAGCGGCGCATGCGCTCGCAGTTCTTGTTGACGCGGAAGAGGCGGAGCTTATCGTCGTGGCCACGGTACAGCTTCAACCCCTCGAAGCATTCAGTGGCGTAGTGCAGGACAGAGGCAGAGGGCATGATGGAGAAAGGTCCGTATGGCTTAAGCTCAGGCGCGGCCCAGCCGGTGGTCTCGTTCCAGGCGGCGGTGACCATGTGGTCGGTGCAGGTTTTTTGGGCCATCACTTCGGGGCTGTTCATGGCAGGAACGTCGCGGGGAGAGGGGTTGAGAGTGACGGTCATTTTGGAGGCGTCCAAGGGTGCGAGAGAGTCTCCATCGTGGACGTGGTGCTTGATTCCAGCTTGTGTGAGGGTAGAGGCGTGTGCAGTGACGGGTGTGGTGGTGCCAGAGGCATCGGGGGTGATCGCAGATGGTGCCATATTGAGTGTGTTGTGTGAGAATCCGGGTGGTATGGCTCAATCGTTCCGAGCGGTGTATCTTCTAAGTAGTCTACGGTTGATGTTAAGGGCTAATGATCAATCAATCTAGTCCAGTCCAGTGTAGTTCAGCAGGAGCGTCAATGTCCACGAGAGGCAGCAAGTCCAGCAGCAGAGGTAGTAGTCAAAGTAGCAAGGTGAAGTCAACGTCAAAGAAACTCGGACCTCGGATTGAAGAAACTATATAGGTAGATTACCAACGCGGCAATGCCGGGATTGAGTCAAGAGATAACAACAACCCCAATGACTCAACCAACCATTCCATCCATCATTATCCTGCCGGCCCCCATATATACATTCCGCCTTACACCAAGGGCTGCTTGGCTGACTGGCCAATGGTACACTGACGCCCTCGCGTAGGGCGCGACGCCTCTTGGTTGTCGAGATTTTTTGCAAGAGCCGTGCCATTGTCCCTGTTGGGCTTAAGCCGAGGTTCGATGCCGATTGCGGACCGTTTGGGTGGCCGATTGCGGCGGCAAGCGCAATGTCGTAGAAGGGTAAGGGTTGGGGTAGTCAAGAAGGCCCTTCTGACGGACATTTGGTAACAATGTCGAGAGCTACATGCCAGGACACGACATCTTCGAGGGCTTTGGCCTCATGGCTAAGTGAATGGGTTTGCTAGCAACAGGCTTCGTCTTACAAGGTGTAGGACGAGGACGAAGTGACACCTCATTAGAAAGAGCGACTGAATCGCATGGTGGAAGTGGCCAATACATGGTAACCGACCATGGGTGGACCGTTGGCGCATCCAGAGGCTGGCTTTGCCAACCCGCGGCCGACAAGTCAAGTAAGTAGAACTGACTATCTTATGTATTACGCGGAAGCAAATGTAAAGCTGCTTTATCCAGAAAGAAAGAGATGCGAGTGCCAAGACTTTCCGCTCCGCCACCTATCAACTTCACCAACGCGATCCCTTCAAGGTTCTACATGACGACCACAGTCCGACCTTGTTGATTGTTGCACGCCTTAGTTGCATACGAGCCTCAAGGTGGAAGCCTCACTGGATGTTGTCGTGCAAATACGCTCAACACAGAGAAGCTGAGCCGTAGAAATCCGAGAGCGACAACGACCACATACGATCAGCACGATGATATCCTGGCAAACGTTCGTCCTTCCTACTATGCACTCATTGTAATCGATCAACATCTTCTCACATTTCATTACAGAGCTCAATCCCTCCTCTTCTTCCTTGGCCCCTTTCTCCTACCCAAGGCAATAGGATACTACCGCTCTTTCGCCGCAGCGCCAGCACTACGACCACACGCCGCATCAATACCAACAACCCGTGCTCTCACGCTATTGACAGTCTCGGCTCTGCTCTTCCTCGCCACGACTCTACCACTGTTCCACCCAGAGAATGTCTTCATTGCATCCCATTCGCGCCTGCAAACGCCCGCCTCGGTTATTCTCACGCGCCTTCGAGCCGTAAGAGACATTACGCCCAATGACGAGCTCCTGAGGAAAGTTTTCGACGCAGGCGGACTGGAAGCTAGACTGCTTTACGCTAGGTTCGGACCCGGAGTTGTGCTTGGATGTCCATTTGGGGAGGTTGGTGAGCCGTGGGGATGGCTTTTGTACGCCATCCCTGGACTTGTGGGATGGCACTTGGTGCACCTTGTTTGGCTTGGTCTCGCCACTTCTGAGCTTATTTGTGGACGGGACGCGGCGGGTTGGAGGACTATTGCCATTCTTGGGGGAGTAGGGTTGGCCATGGTTGAGGTTTGGGCTGTGGCTGGCTACGATGACACGACCAATCTGCGCAGCGCAAGAGTGGGCGAGGTCGACTTCTTGTACTGGAAGGGATTGGTGTGGCGAGGCGTTGGGCTCGCGACGTTTGATGCGCTTCTGGGCTGGGTGATCTGGTTGCAAGGCACTGGTAGAGGATTCGTGCAACGCAAGAACCTGGGTGAGCGGGTGGGAGATCAAATTCGACTTTTGGAGGGTGTGCTTGGAAAGACCAGAGGATTGGGTGTCATTAGGAATGGAGTTGGTAGGGATCGCGAGATGAGGGCTACGCTGGAGAGGTATTGGCTCAAAGACGAAGAGGTGATGAGAGATGTCTTCGAGGAGCCTGAGGTGGTGCAGGCGCAGAGAAAGGCGCTTGCTATGGTCGACATGGGGAAAGTGGGAGCGGATGCTGAGAAATATGTGGATGGGGTCTTGGGAGGAGTGCAGGTTGTCAGACGGTAGGTATTATTCTTTGATAGCAGAAACGAGACGTTTGCAAATCCGTGATCATTCTGGCAGAAGACACTGTGGACAGTAAAAGTAGCAGAGAAACCCCCGCTAACTTGGAACATCGTCGGTGAGCAGCACAAGGCATATATCTTGGCTTTGGAAAATCATCATCTTCATATCGACTTCATGCACACATATTCTCCGGACGAGGTATAACCCGAGGCTCGCTTTTCCCAAATCGCTTCGATGTATAACTCCAAAACTCCATCGCTAAACCAGACAACGTGCCTCGAAAGCCTATCCGCTCATTGACCGACTAACAAGCTCACCTGTTATTTGATTAGCATCTGCACCCCGAAAATTCGATATCCGATCGAGCACTTACAGCCATAGCGACGCAGCATAAGCTCACATACGGACTCAGTCTCTCGCCAATACGTGCAGCTCTCCAGAATGTTCCAAGCGGTCTAGATTCACATGTCAGACTGTCGCTCCAACTCAAGTGTTTCCGATGTGCTCTAGACATACCCATGCTTATTTCTGTCCAGGAAAGCCGGAAAGACGCCGTGCAGGTACGTGCAAGTGCAGATGAACAGCAGTACAACGAGGAGGAGGGTTTGGAACTTGAGGATGCCGAGCTGGAGAGTCGGGCTGTCAGCTGGATGCTGTGCTGGAATTTTTGAGGCGGGAAAGATGGTACCATTGTGATCGCAGGGCTCTGTTGTATGTGGTGAAGTGGTGGGGATTGTCCTTCAAGCAAAAGATGCTATGTTCAGTGAGATCGTTTCTGCCTCGTGAATGTGCAAGTTGTTGACTTGAGGGTCGAAGTGACAGTGCGGAAGCTCGGCCGCGCGACTTCACTCGTCCCAAACGTCACTTTCACAAGCCATCGCGATAGCAAGCATCGTTTGGGCGCACGTCGCATATCATATCTTTCGACGTGTTTCAACATCAACATCAACAACTCATACATACAACCAAAATGGCTGAACCACGCGCCCGTGTTCGTCAAAAGGGTCAAGTCTTCAGCTCCGATGACCGTACGTCTTTTCCCTCCAACAATGTATCTGTACATCCAAACTAACGGTCCTCTCCCACAGTCGGCTCTCTCCTCGTCGCCTTTGGCGACACACCGCCACCTCTGCAATCCACAATCGCCTCCTTGGACTCCATTCTCACAGACTTCATAATCGAAACATGCCACTACGCCGCGCTCTCAGCCTCCTACTCGCGCCGCCAGAAAATCAAAGCCGACGACTTTAAGTTTGTCCTCCGCCGAGACGAAGTGCTGCTGGGGCGAGTACAGGAGCAATTGTGGAGAGAGAGGAAGTTGAAGGAGGACCGCAAGATGGTGGATACGAACGAGGATATCAAGACTATGGCGAAGGATCAGGAGGAGGCGGCGGAGGATGAGGAGGAACAGGCAAAAGGGAAGAAGAGTAAGAAGGGGAGGAAAAAGAGGGCGGCTGAAGATGGGGAGAGGGAGGGGAAGAGGAGGAAAAGCGGATAGGTGGTGCTGCTTGACTCGAGGACAGCATGCTTTGCTGGTGGTGGGCATCTACGTGCGCGCGGTGCGTTCTGGAGAGTACTTGATGCTCTTGAGGCTGTCTCGTTCCACATCCTCAACCTACCTCGCATGCTCACGCTCTGGAACACCTCCAGTTCATGACGAAGGACTTCATTCATCTTTTAGCGACGGCGTTCGGGTGCTATAAATCCAACTACGATACCCATGGTAAAACAACGGAGACGGATTTGTGTACATTACTGAAAGACAGAGAAGATAGCAGGGAGATCCGGTTACAATTCGAATTTTTAAATTTTGAAACATTTCAGACGCCCTCGACTAGGCGCCATTTCCATTCGCAGTACTCCCGCTAATGCTAGCTTTTTGTGGTTCCTCTTACTCTAACACTAAAGCTTGTAGTTTGTGGAAAACCCCCCTCCTGGGCCGGGATGCAGGTAAAAAAGGTTCGTAACGTGAACGTCGTCTTTCCCGAATCCTCGTTTGCGTGTCCAAAAGAATACCTGGCAAGGATATGATCGTCTCTTGCTAGGCGTTGGAGCACGCGTCTATCGTCTCGCGTGAATCTACTGCTGCTCGCGCTGGCCTCTGGGGCCGGCTCCTGAACGCTGCTCTCTGTTGCCACCCTTCCTGTCACCGCCCTGCTTCTGCTCGCCCTCCTTGCCTTCCTTCTTGTTCTCAGGTCCCATCGTGAGCGCAGCGGTGGCCAGACGGTTCGAGAGGTCGATTTGTGTGCGGATGGTGTTTGACAGATATGAAACAAGGAGAACGTCCTGGATGTGGTTGTTGAAGTCGCGCTCGACCTGCTCGGGCTCGACCTTGGGTGCCAGGGCAAGGGTGTTCATGAGGAATTGGCCAAGGGCGGATGAGGGCTCGGCTTCCTCGTCGAGCACGTTGGAAACGTAGTTTGACACACGCTCCAGCATCTCGAGGACCTGTTCGATGGCGCGCTCCAGGGTCTCGATGTCGGTCTGCAGCATCTGGCTGCGGTCTTCGCGGTCGCGTGCGCCAGCAATGAGCTCCAGACCGCTCTTCTCGGCATCACCGTACTTGATCTCGTTGGGAACCGGGATGAATAGACAGCTGTCGGCAGCACGCTCGGGAGTCACGCCGATAGGAGCGCTGATGTAGGTGTTCGCAGCAATGTCCTTTCCGGCAACAGTGGAGACGGTAAGGTGAACGGCGGGGTGAGGCCAGGTGCCCTCGCCCTGTTGCGAGTAGAAGTTCTGAATCAGGGCGGAAAAGGTGTTGAGCTCGTCGCTGGTGGCGTACCAGCCGACCAGAACCTCCTTGGGCGCAGCGCGCTGGTGCAACTGCAGCATGCTCTTCTGGTAGTCCATGTCGACCTCGACCTGCTCGGCGGTCTCGGTGTGGGGCACGGCGTAGCAGTTCTTGATCTCGACCTCGGTGCCATCCTCAGAGCGGGTACCAAGAAGAGTTCCAATGACGCGCTCCTGGTCGGCGGGCCGCCTCGAGGCGTGGTCGAGGATGCTGAACAGGGCCTGGGGCTGGATGGTGACGGAGCAGGGCGCGGTGGTGGAGGTCGACTGGGAGATCTGGGCGGGGGCCAGAGGCCGGGCCAGGTGGAGGTAGTCTTTCGAGCCCATCTTCGCGAGTGATTTGTCCGTATGGCCGTCAGTCCGTGTCGGAGCGCTCCGGGCAATATGTCGACGGCGGCGAGGGGCACTGGGGTGGGTTGCTGGCTGTCGTCGCGCGAGCAGCAACGGCTTGGCGTGGCCGATGGAGTTGAATTTCTCTCAGAATTCCTGATCCGGAAGGTTGCGCGGCGGGAGGGTGTTATCGATAGCGCAGCTCCAACTTTTTGGGACGGGACTAGAACTTTGTGAAACGAGAAGCGAGGTGAGCTTGTTAGTCCTACACACATACAACACAATGCCTCCACCACCCAGAGGACGAGGAGGTGCCCGTGGCGGCAGCGACCGAGGGAGAGGAGGGGCTCGCGGTGGCTTCCGTGGAGGCAGCAGAGGAGGATTCAGCAGAGGCGGAACTAGAGGAAGTGGACCTCGAGGAGGACCCAGAGGCGGCGGTCGTGGTGATCGCGGTGGCGGCAGAGATGCAAGGAGCGGAATCAGGACTCGTGGTGGCCAGTACCGCAAATTCGACAGCCAGCGAGTGAAGGAAGTCGACTCAGACGACAGTGACGATGAAGGACCTCCAATGGAGGAGGAGGAAGACAGCGAGAGCGCGGAGGAAAGTGAAGAGGAGGAAGAGGGTGAAGTTCCAGCCGGCAGGGCTTATGGTGCGCTTTTGGCGTCGTTGAAACGCCCAGAGGATGACGAGGGCCGAAGCAGGAAGAGGCGCAAGCTGGATGTCAAGGAATCTGCACCAGTAGCGACAGAAGCAGACGAACAAAGCGCCAATGAATCCGACGCGGAACCTGGTATGGAAGTAGACGAGGTCAGTGGCGAGGACGAAGACGAAGATGAGGAGGAGGAGGAGGCGCGTGCTGTCGCAGATGGCTCTTCAGAGACCCTCCAGGACGAAGATGACGAGGATCCATCCGACCAGTTCGAGGCCCACTTCGCGAATCCGGACGACAACGAGCTGGCACAGCGTTTGAAGGACATCAACAACGGAGACTGGCGCATCGAGAAATCTACAGCTTACCAGAAAGGAAGCCTGGCACTATCAGTGCCGAAATCAGCACCGGAAGCGGCCACCCGGAAACCCAACTTTAAGAGCACAACAGACATTCCTCTGAAGCAAAAGCTTGTGGAGACATCCAAAAAGCACATTGGAACATTCGACGATGTACAGAGTACGATTGCTCCTCATATGTTCAGCTACACCGACTTGCTTGTGGCAAACCGAACACCAGCCAATGCCGGAAGTCTGCGCGACCTTGCTTGTATGCATGCTCTCAACCATGTCCTCAAGGGCCGCGACAAGATCATGAAGAATACTGCACGTATTGCCCACACAGAGGGTGGCGAATCACTGGAGCTTCGTGACCAAGGCTTTACTAGACCAAAGGTGCTGGTTCTTCTGGAGACACGTGAGATGTGTGCACGCTATGCCGACTGCATCGTCGATCTTTTCAGTCCGGAACAGCAAGAAAACAAGCAACGTTTCAAGGACTCTTTCACAGCACCCATAGACGAGGAGGACCCCATGCCCGAAGATTATCGCGAGCTCTTTGCTGGCAACAACGACAACAACTTCCTGACTGCGATCAAATTCACCCGCAAGACCCTCAAGTTCTTCTCAGCGTTCTACTCCAGCGATATAATCATGGCATCGCCACTTGGTCTGCGGCGAATCATCGAGCACGAAGACCGACGGAAGAGAGACCACGACTTCCTTTCCTCCATCGAGATGGTCATCATAGACCAAGCGGACGGCATGCAAATGCAGAATTGGGAGAACATCGAACTTGTGTTCAAGCACCTCAATCTTCAACCCAAAGACCTCCACGGCTGCGATGTCAATCGCGTCCGCAACTGGTACCTTGACGGCAACGCCAAACACTTCCGCCAGACAATGCTCTTCTCCAGCTACGTCACGCCCGAAATGAACCGCATGTTCAACTCCGAACTCGTCAACATCGCCGGCAAAGCCAAACTTACTCCCTCCTACGAAGGCGCCATCACATCCGTTACAGGCCTCGGAATCAAGCAAACCTTTTCGCGCTTCAACGCCCTCACACCAGCCGCAGACCCCGATGCTCGCTTCAAATACTTCACTACCGCCGTGCTGCCAGCCCTCATGCGCCTGCCCAAACCTGCAGACGGCTCGCCCGGAATCCTCATTTTCATCCCCTCATACTTCGACTTTCTGCGCGTCCGCAACTTCTTCGCCACCTCAGACCTCACAGCCAATATCTCCTTCGGCGCCATCCACGACTACAGCGAAGTCGCCGAGCAGCGCCGTGCGCGGTCTCACTTCATGTCTGGCCGCCACTCGTTCCTGCTGTACACGCAGCGTGCGCACCACTTCTTCAGATTGAAGATTAGGGGCGTGAAGCGTGTGGTACTCTACGCTTTGCCTGACAATGAGATCTTCTATCGTGAAATTGTAGGTGGCTATTTGGGGACGACCGTCAATGAGGGCAAGGTATCGCCTGAAGAGGCTGGCGCGAGGGCTCTGTTCAGTAGGTGGGATGGAATGCGTGCGGAGAGAGTGGTGGGAAGTGAGAGGGTCAGAGGAATGCTGGGTGGCGCTGGCGATACGTTTGATTTCTTATAGGATCTGTAATATTGGGCGGTGTACATATTGTATAGCATGGAGAGGCATGAAGCTCATTGCCGACAGACCAGTATCGAAGCAAAACGCTTTTTAACTTGGACCACAATTGCTCTCACCCATCGACACATGCTAATCTATCTAAGCATCCACTTCAAAGCTCTTGACCGTCACGCTGCCTCCCAGGTCCTCCGTCGCGTAATTGAGAATGCCAAAACGATACCCAATGAAGAATTGCCACGTCGAATTCATCTCATACGGCGTTCCCAGCTCCTCAAACGTCTTGCCATCCGAACTCCAGCTGAATGTTCCCAAGTGGTCAGAAGCAGGAGCGATATTGGCATTCACGCGGAACCAAACGTCCGTCATGTTTGAAGGCAGCGTGGCATTCGCTTCGATCTCGCCTGTGGCAATAGTCTTCCAGCCTGCACCGAGAGCCAGGCCTTTCCAGAGGTTGATCGAGCCGTCTTCGACTGAGATGCAGGCTGTGTTTTGACGGAAGAGGGCGAGCCCGGCGCGGTCGCCGGGAGTCATTTTGGAGATGTCGAGGTGGATTGTGGCGGCGCTGCTGGGACCGGTGATGCGGTGAGTTAGGGTGTTTTTGGCGAGGAAGAGGTCGTCGGTCACGGAGGCGGTGTTCAATACTAAGCCACCGTCTTTTGCAAAGGCGAATGCCGAGGTGTCGGGGTTGTGGTTCCATTCCCATTGTGGGGACAGTTTTGGCCCTTCGAAGTAGTCGGTGCGGTTGTAAGGATCGACTGGACGAGGTTCGACGGGATATCTGTTGGGAACGGCAAAGCTGTCGTTTCGAGGAAGCTGTGGCCATCCGTCTTCGTCCCAGTAGAATGGCGATAGAACAGGAACTCGCCCTCCCGGGTACGCATCTTCGAAAGCGAGATAGTACCAATCGCCGCTTGGTGTGTCAACGATGCCGCCCTGGTGAGGGTAGCCCGCTTCCTCGATGGAAGGTGTTGTGCGGTTGGCAAAGATCTGCAGCTCGTAAGGTCCAAAAGGACCGCCAGAGGACTTCAGAATCCACTCCCAGTCTGCAGGCTGGGTGAGGAGAATGTAGTAAGTTCCGTTGATCTGGTACATGCGTGCTCCTTCGAGGTAGAAGGTGGCATTGAAGATGGGCGTGATGTCCCGCTGGGTCAGGTCGTTGTTCAGTCGGGCGACGCTGAGGTTTGTGTTGCCGTAGGCGACATAGATGTCATCGTTGTCATCGAAGAGGATACCACAGTCGTAGTAACAAGTGTCGATTGTGGAAGCAAGGCTCCATTCGTCGGCCGGATCCGAGGCAGTGTAGATGTAAGTGGTGTTTGGCTGAATGCAGCCGATCCAGTACCAAGTCTTGTCGCTCTCGCGGTAACGCATGCTGCTTGCCCAGATGCCTCTAACGTAAGCCGATCTGCCGTTGTCAAGACTATACGCTTCTTCGTCGTCAAATTCCAGACGTGGCACCGAGTGGCCAATGTATTGCCAGTTCACCAGGTCACCGGACTTGAGGACGGGAGCGCCTGGAGAGAAGGCCATTGTGGAGGCGCTGTAGTAGTACTCATCGCCGACTCGGAAGATGTCAATGTCTGCCAAATCCTCCCACAGAACAGGGTTGGTGTAGGTGGCATTCGTGCCGTTCAAGGACCCATAAGACGAAAGACTTTGGCTGGCGGTGGCCACACTGCTGATGGCAGCCGCCATGGCGAGAAATGCGGACCTCATGGTGCTTCCTCAATTGGAATCGGCCAGAGATAGTACTCGAAGGAGCATGCCAGCTCAGGTACAATGGCACGATGTATATACCATTGCCAATACCAAGAAGCATGCTGTCATGGTACCCCGTCCTTGAGGCTCTCGCTTGCGGAAAACATGTCGAGCTGTCGATCCGAAACCGGGTAAAAGCGAGAATGCAGGTGTCTGCATGTCGATCAAAAGGCTATAGGTGGAGGAAGAAGGGCGTCTGTAAAGTAGTAACGAAACATCAAGCCGGGAAGTGGAGTTGCCCCCGCAAACCTTCACGCGCCGGCAAAAAGGTGTGACGAGTGCGTTGCGAAGTGCGTACCTCCTACACTCTGAGGTCTCGTTAGGAGATGTGATGTTTCCATCAGGTACCTGCATCTACCTTGTTTCTGTCAAAGCGAACAAAGCATGAAGACACCATGCCACGAAGTCTCCGACGCCATGCGCCACCGAGAGCAACATGGCGAAGTGATCACCTGGCTCATCGGAAGGCTGGGACTTGCATGAGGTTCCCTCCCCTTTCTATCCATCCGTACCACCCGTACTTGCCATGAGATGCGGTAGCAGCGATGTCGAGATTGTTCGGCTCTTGGACTCGAACAAAGGTCGGTCGTCGCCCTCGACATCAGCAACCATCACCAACAAGATGCACGGCCACTTCATGATCCTTCGGCGGCTAGCACCCCTGTCGACCTCAGCCGCACCGCGCTACTGAAAACAAGACAGTTATCTCCGCCATCGTAGCTACTTACATGTGTAGACTCACCGACTGATATGGGCCCATCATGACTGACTGTACATGAACCATCGGTGCTAATCTTGTCGAGGTATCACAGGCATCTCACGCAACAACCAAGGAACCTCACATACAGCGAACTCCCGAACTCAAAAGTATCTTCCAAGCTAATGTACACAAGCGATTGAGATGAAGCTGGTCCAGCCAGATCTACAAAAAGGCGGCAGACGCAACAACTACATCGCGCTCCTTGGACCATGGTTGTTATTGCTTGCGTTCGCCGGCGGCATTGCAGCTTTGTTCGGGGTAGTCACAACCTATGGTGGAGGCGTGTCCTCGGGCTACGACCCAAAAGCTCTATTCTATTGCGATTCGAACGGGAACATCCGATACCAGTATTCAAACCGGTACTACAATGACCATTCGCCATACTGGGATGGCAACCTCTTCCTCTCCGTCACCATGGGCTTTCACGGCTTGTCTTTCGTCCAGGCCAGAGCGATAGATCTCTGTTTCGACGCAATCGTGGGGCGTGGGTCTCAGGTCCTCGCGGCTTTGGCTACATATCCAATATTTCGTCGAGCGGTCCTTCGCTCTATGGAAGTCAGAGAGTTCTCTATAGCTCTCTTGATCCCTTTCTTCATGGAGAGACTCTCGTGGAATTCGGTATGGTCGATGATTTGGAACATGAGATCTACTCGCCACTCGACACCGAGCCCCGACGCCACGGCTCAGAGAAGGAGGAGAGTCAGAGTAGACTGGCGCGTCATCTTGATCATTCTGACAAGCTGTTACATTGTCGCTCTACCTACCTTACTGTCTGCCATGACTTCATACCAGGCGAGCAGTGCTCCCTTCATCCCGACGAACGGAGAGTCTGAATACTTGTCAGCGGAAATGCTGAAAGTACCAAACTACATCATCAAAGACGGCGAGCGAGTAGGTCTGTGGCCAGACTACAACGTGTGGAATGAGACCGACGAGCGGATCGGTGCTGCTTGCTTGGGCTGTAAGTCAGCTCTCCAAGCTAATTCAAGCTGAAGTTGTTGAGGCTAACTCCGAGCTTAGACAGTCGAGCCCAGAGTGATGCTCGTATACTTTGGAATGACTTCTGGAGACCCTATTTGAGCGACACGACCCATCTTGCAGAGAACGGCCGAAAACCTAAACAAGAAAAAGGCGCCGCAGAAAAGCTCAGATTCTCTGACTTTCGAGACTCTCTGCCCTTGGAGGCCTATGTGACAGACCCAAACGACCCGCCTCTGTGGTCCTACACAATCGCGCCTCGCAACGTGACCTATGCTAATATCACGAAGCTCGAATACACATTCCCTTCCACTGTTTACATGGAGATGCGGAGCAACATTACGATTGGAAACGAGACTTACGATCTCGAGGAACCCCTCAAGGTTCTCACCAATAGAAACGAATACCGAAGTGGATATGACACCGCGACCTTATTCGCCATTGGTAATGAGACTTGGGATCCTTACACCATTGAGGATGACGGTAAATGCCTCCCCTCCAGTGGCTACATATGGGGATTTTCTTCTCTCATGCTCTTCACATTCTGCATGCTCACCGTTGTCGTTGCGATTCTCCTCATGGCGTTACACTTTGACGCATATTGTAATAGCTCGGCCGACAGATACAGGTTGTATCTCAGCCCTTATCGCGATGTTCTAGATCTGGCTGCAGAACTTCGTACACATTACGGCGGCACAGAGGTAGACTCTATGCCTGCCAAGGCGCTGGACAAGGCTATGGCGGAGAATCCTACCATCGTGGGGCTAGAAACGGAGGCGTTGCATACTGCGAGGATGGCACGATGGCGGCAGCAATCGAATGGAACGAGCCGCACTTCCCCCTGGTACAAGATCAGGAAGAGATCAACGGCTGTGCATCCTGATCCAGTCGATGCAGAAGAGTCGCTGATGTCGATGGGGTTTCATGAGCAAAGTCCTGAGATTGAGATGGGGAAGGTACCGCCAAAGGTGGTGACTCGAGGCAGTAGCAGCAGCACTTGTTGAATTGACGACGATGAGCCTTCGGCCGGAATACTATCGGACCACTCACAACTACAAGTAACGCGCTGGGTTTCGAACGAACATGGCATTACGCATTATGCATTATGGAGCCTCTCGTCTAAGCCCACGCTCCGACCAAACTCATGCCAATGGCGCCTAACACCAACCACGAACAAGCTCCCACCCGACGCAAGCCTCGCAAGGTCCGCCAGCTCCTGTCGCTCAGGAAGTCTTCGACTAGCAGCTCCGTCAAGGAAGCATATATCAACAAACCTGCAGAGATGGCGTTCATTATGCCAACTAGCAATAGGCCAGGTTCTGAGTCGGGGCTGTACGATGTGTGAAGACCGAGACCTATCGCTTGGCCAACTGGAGTCCTGTTGTATTGTCAGCAAACGTTCGGCGGAAGGTGGAGCAAACCGCAGGACTTACGTGCAGCCGTAAGCAAGGCACATTAGCCACGGCTTGACGGCATTGGGCTTCCATTTCAGCGCAGCAATGCGTGCACCAAGCGCAAGACCCTCGAATGTTTGGTGGAAAACAATCGCAATGAACAGAATGACAAACTCCCTCCCGGCTGAAACGCTCAAGTTCATGCCAATAAATACGCTGTGGAAAAGGATACCGACTTCAAGAAGCACGCATTGGAGGAATTCTTTCCTGTGCTGTTGCTCTTCCGAGATCTGAATCTTGGCATCGAGATCGTACTCTGCGTCCGAATGGTCGTGGTCGTGCTGCTCTTTGGTGGGCACGGGCACGGGCTGTTGCCGTGTGATAGCCGGCGAGATGGTGAGATGGTCATTGACACTGGCAGAACGCTGGTTCTCGCCATTCGCCCGACTCTCCATCCTCGCCACTCCGGAGCCAGGGGTGTCCATTGGCGCAGCACAGCATCGCTTCTCCGGGCTGAAAGTCATCTCGATTCCTGCAATCAGGAAAATAGCCAGCAGCGCAATTGCACCGGGCATCGCAGGGTAGTCATCGGTCCAGAAACCAGACAGGCAAGGGTCTCCCAAGGAAATGAAGGCGGTGGGGAGCAGATGCACAAAGGCGGTGGCGAGCAAAACTCCAGTACCAAAATGGCGGACGACGAAGAGTACGCGAGCCGGGATGCGTAGTTTAGGAAACTTGAGAACAAGCAGAGGGAATGCACATGCTAGTGAAGACACAGCGAGGACGACGAAGAGGGCGCCAACGTGCAGGCCCAGGTTGTATTCGTCGGCGCTGTTCGCGCGGCCGGTATGGCAACTTGCACCACTGTCGTCTTGCCGGCGGAACATGGTGTAAGTGCGATAGTCGGGGCGGTCACGGGCCTGCGGACGACGACCCCGCTGCGTGCAGAGGCGATTGTATTTGTAGTTGTAGTCCAATAGAGTCAACACCCGAATGGTTCGGGCGATGTCGCGTATATGAACGAGGTTCCGTCGTCGCCAAGAGGTTTAGGTCGTTAGCCCGAGGGCGCCGTTTCTTGGGAGCTTCGGCTGCAGCAGGTTTACTACTCCATCGTCATTCCATCGCGCCCGATTCGTTCTGGACGCGTCATTTGCGCGATGGCAAATGGATTGCTCCATCTGGGGAAGTGAATCCCATAGGTTGTAAGGCTGAGGTAGTTGCGTTTGGGCAGGCGGTGGGTGTATCACCACAGAGAAGGTGCCACGACGCCCAGCCTCGAGAAAACCATCCCCGGCGCCGCGCACTCTACTTCTGGTACAGCCAGACCTATTTCAAATTCGGACACATCACCTGCCCTATCCGCTACCAAACTCCGTACGATCTACCATTGAGGTTAGTGCGTCGTTGCTCTACCTCACTTGCAGTCTTCTGGTGATACTAAAAGCACTTCTTGAGATTGCTACAATCAACCTGCTACTATGTCTGGAGCACAACATGCACTTGCACAGTCGATGCCAGGCCACAATTGTCTGCAAGCCCACAGTGCTATTCAGAGATCCCTCTTTTCTCGGGTTTGAAGACTTCAATTCGCTGAAGACAGCCATGTTTTCGCGCTACTTGCTGCCGACTACATACGTGCTTATTCAGGCTGCTCCCTGAGGCTGCCGCAACACTCTACTTCACCACTCCTCAGCATCTGCACGCAGCACTTTCTTGAGGTTGACCACGGTAGCACTGAACGGAGTGTGCAGACCCAAAGCCCTACCATCATACGTCTCACCACCGTAAATCATAAGGTGGTCTGGCTTCTTCTTGAAAATCTGGATGGCGCGACTGTACACCGCTCCAGCGGGCGTAGCATGCTCCTCCCACTTGTCCGGGTCTCCGCCGGCTCTGTTGGTGAAGACAGACCGCTTGTCGGCGTCCGAGACGACAATGGTGCCCAAAGGTCCTCCGACTGGAGTCCAGACAACGTAGGGAGAGGCGTTGGGCGCGACGCCGTTAATCACAATAGGGCGGCCTTCGTTGAGGCGGAAGTCGAGTGGACTATCGGCCATCACGTAGTAGACTGGGTAGTTGACGCCGTAGCTTGAGGAGTTTCCGATCGGCAGTTCGTGGACAAGAATCCACTTCTTCAAGGGCTTGATGTAGTCGATCACAGTCATGCCTGGGCGGGCTTCGTACAGGTCGTAGGCAACATCGTTGACAACAGGACCCCAGTTGATCATATCGCGAGACGTCTGGTGGGCGAGCTTCTGGCCGTGAAGCGGATCACGTTGGTCAGAGTAGTAAGCAACAAGCTGGCCGTCGTATTGCCTGTGGATTTTGTAAGTACTTCATCATCAAACAGATACACACATCACACTTACAAGAGATACGGCTCCCAAATAGGATCAGCGCCGTTAGTGGTGTTCGGCCTTCCGCCCTCAGCAATATGGCTAACAAACTTCCAAGTCCTCGCTCTATCCGTAGAAGCATACAGATCGATGCGCGTGCCATTGTTGCTCCAGCTGTTCCCAGATCCGAGAATAGTGCCAGCAGGGTACCCACCCTGAGGCTTCTTTAACTCCGTCAAAGCAGGCTGCGCGCTGAAGCCCCATCCATTGACTTGATCAGTCAAGTTGGAGATGTATTTCCAGCTGGCACCGCCATCTTTGCTTTCAAAGACGGGGAAGTAATTCGGATTGTGGCCTGAAAGCGACGAGGTGGCAATGATAGTGCCGTCTTGCAGCTCAGTGTAGCGCGGGTAGGTAATGCTTTCGTTGCCGGTTGTTTGGTAGATGGTGTTGTTGGTGAAGTATCCCCAAGGTCTAGGTCTAATGCCCCAGTTGTGAGGCTTCGCAACGGCGATTTGGGCAAGGAGCGCGGTTGTGATGAAGGAGAACAACATGACGAAGGTTCCGAAGTCTTGGTGGCTCGATCGCTGAGGCTTGAGACGTTTGAGGAATGCTTCGTTCTATTTATCTCGTATCTAGGTACAGTAGTCATCACGAAAGCTGACTGAGCTCTTTCAGCCTGATTCATTGCTTTCAGTCCAATCCCCTCAGCATCTGGGTGTTGATAAACCAGCCGAGTTGCCGGGTTCCCGTGTCAACATCTGGAGGGTGTATACCACAGGCACCCACTCCCCCTCTTTCGATGCCTAAAGCCTGGCTTCGCCGGCTAAGACCGCCTGCTCGTAACAGAGACGAAGCCTCGCTTACCCCACGGACGCTACACATTATTACCACTTCCTAACAGTGTCCCGCATCTTCTTCATAATGAGGTGCCAGCTCATAGCGCGCAAGCTTTTTCTCGAGTGTCGATCTGGGGTTTAGCCGCAAGCTTCGGGGTGGCGCTTAGGGCTTTTACCCGGGACGACCTCCTCTTTCAACATGCACCTGCAAATTCGCTGGTATATTTCTCTTGCTTAAAGTCCGGAATCAAGGACCTCAATGGGGCTGTGCTCGTTGAATGCCCACCAGTCACGGCAAGTCTGGCTGACCACGCTGGGAATCTTGACGTCGGTGTGGATGAGCTCAGGACTCTCGAGCACTTGGATGACCATGCCTAAGCTCAGATGCCATGCGATGTGGCAGTGGAAAGGCCTTGAAGAATTGTTAGCATTACTTGAACGATTCAACAGAGAAGGTCACGACGTACCAAGCGCCGGGGTTGTCCTGGAACCATTGGATGACGAGGTGGCCATTGGGCCTGACCATCTGCACATCACGTCTCTGAGGGTTCTTAGGGTTGACAATGCTGCCATCCCAATCGCCTTCGCCCTCTGCCAGTACGAAGATGTTGTGGCCGTGAAGATGCATCGGGTGGGCATTGCCATTGTTGTTCTTGATGACGAAGCGCACAGAATCGACGCTCTTGTTGTACTGGTATACGTTGTGGTCCTTCGGGAACTCGGTGTAGCCCATCTTCGCACGAAGCAATGTCGGATCGTCGTAGTTGACAACAGCTGAAACATCGTTCATCCACCACTTGCCATGGGTGCCGTTTGAGTGGCCCTCCATCTTCACTTCGACGCTTTCACCAGGCTCGCCAGGGTCAAGGGACATGACTGGAACGGTCTTGTCGAGGGGATCGTTGAAGCAGTAGGAGTTGTCGTAGCCATCCCAAGGCTCAGAGAACGGTAGCTGGGTATCATCGGCGTCTTCGTAGTAGATGGCTGCTTTTCCGACGTTCTGACCGTTGTTGGCTGCGCAGCCTTCAGGTGCAACGGCGCGGAGCCAGTAAGCGCCCTGGGTGCTGGAGGTCACACCCTTGATCAAAACATCAGTTCGCTGGCCAACACCAAGAGTGACCACATTGGTCTCGTAAGGCTCGATCTCAACATAATCATTAGCCATGACCTTCATGGTGTGGCCGTCCAGGGAGACCTTCAGCAAAGACTCCGCGGATGTGTTGATCAACCGCAGGCGGTGGGTTTTGCCGGATGTCAGGTTGAATCTCGACATCGGTGCCATTTCACAGCTCTTTCCATCTTCTACGTTCGAGCAGTTGAACGGGTTCTTGCCATTGATCAGGATGTTCTTGGAGTAAGGGTATTCAGGGCCTTCAGAAAGCGGTACTGTAAGACGGGAAAGAAGGGTCTCGTAGTAGTCGTGGTACCAGTCTGACAGCTGAGCAGGACCAAGGTCGATGTCGTAAGTGGTGGCATTCGGGCCATAGATAATGATGGGTCCGGTCAGACCGCTGGCGAATTGCGAGCTATAGTGACTGTGCCAGTAAGACGAGCCGTAGAGCTCTGCAGGGAAGTTGTAGGTGAACGACTCTCCGGGAGCAATGGGGCAGATGGAAACGCCAGGTACACCATCGTAAGGCTGACTTCCCTTTTGAAGAATACCATGCCAGTGGATGCCGGTACCTTCATCGGAAATGTTATTGTGCAGCTTGACTCGGATATTGTCTCCCCAGTTGGCTTCAATGGCAGGACCTATTAGACGGGTTAGCCTAGGATTCTGAAGAGCAGGATATGGCTGCTGTGGGCTGACCTGGGAACTGTCCGTTGACTAGTAGGCATGTTTGATTGACTCCATCAGGCGCACAAGCTTGCTTGGTGATAGTCCAGTCGTATTCACGATCCACGCCGGTTATGGGATAGTCAGTATAGTAGTTTGTGTCAGAGTTCCTCTGACCCCAAGGCTTTCCGGCAGGCAAAGGCTATATCGGTGTCAGTATGCGGGTTCAAGATCTGTTGACACACGTGGCACTAACGTTGTTTCTGAAGAAGTTAGGGTAGTAATCTGCCTGCTTCGTTCCCAGCTCAGAGTAGGCGTTCTCACTCCAACGATCGAAACCAGACCAGGCAACCTCATCAGCAGCGCCTAATGCGGCGAACGCAGCAGCAGTCACGATGGGAGAAATCATGGCTGCTTGGTGATTGTACGAGAGGATGGAGAAAGAGAGGAAAGGGCCTGCAGGTCGCAAGCGATATGTGGCGTCGAAGAGGCCTTATCAAGGGCACAAGAAGGCAAATAGACCTACGGACCTCTTACCAGTTATTGAGCCAGGGCAAGGACTGTCAACCATTCAACGCCTCACAGCCCGGTTCGAACTTTCTGCAGTATGACGCGTGCGTATTGTTCCGACAACCCTGTGCTCGCAGTTCTGACAGTCTGCCGTGTCGTTCTTTGGTGGACCAGGCACGCCAGGAACAGGAACTCCGAGTCGCCTTATGCATGCCAACAAAGCCAATCCATGCTAGGCGAGATCTAAGCCCAATCCGCGGAGCACAAAGGTGCTGGGCATGGTCTTCGCACTCGGTGCTTGAGCCAGGATCGATAAAGACGGGAGACAGCTCCGTGATAATGCTGTCGTGATGATCATTATGATCCCTCGTACCAGGCTGGAAGACGGGATGTTAGCCACAAGGCTCCACATTTCGACGTCGAGTCCGGACATCATAGATCTGGCTAAGCAGAAGGCGGAGACGATCGGCAAGATCCAACCCGTTCCAACCACTGCCATTCTGTTTACTCCAAACAGCGTGCCATTTGGTGTGGCTGTATCCTGGTAAGATCTTGTCGATGGCTTCTTCAACGGGTAGCTTGTAGCTTGGTGCTATCTGGAGCGGCTGGTCGCACACGGCGACCTTCCTCGTACCTTAGTTAGCTGACAATTGTCGTTCGCCAACCCGATGACTTGTAACCAAGACCATGCCGGTATCCCGAGTACGGCCTTAATGGGGTCCAATAAAGAACGTGGTGGTGGTCGAGGTCCTGCCTGCGCGCCGCATGCAAGACATAGATGCGCTTCATCACACGTACGTAGAGGCTTGCCCTGCTTCGCGAGGTCAAGGCAATCATCATAGTGTCTCACTCCCTGGACTGTAGATTCGCGCATGGACGTTCTGCAGTAGTTCTTCGTTAGCTACATGATGTTTGAGACAAACAATAATAGAAGTTGTAGCCCTACGAGCGCCGTACCTGATGCCCAATGCCTAAGATTTTGCAGTTCCGCCTTGGCGTCTGGTCTTGACCTCACCTCACCTCAACGCCCCGCGCTCTTGTCTCTCACATCGTCATTTTCGTCGAGATGTCCCTAGCAATAGAGTCCACTGCTCGCGTATTTCTTATCAAAAGCAATACGGAGATGAAGAGGCAAGAGGTGTGATCATTACGGAGCAGTCTTATGGTCCAGCTACAATTTCTCGAGACTCCTCCCTCCTCCCTCCTCCTGCCATCACCAACCCTGACCCTAAAGCTTAGCTGCTGCTCCTTCGAAAATGTCTTGGTAAGGATTAAGAAAACATGGGAACTATGTGTAATCATCAGTACAAGTGCAATACATCGTACATCACACCGCTGTGTATAGACTAATGCTTGTTTCGAAAGCATCGATTGAATCGACCGAACTGATAATTATAGGCACATATGAGCTTTTAGAACCCGATCGCAGTAGTGACGCTGAGAAAAATCTTCGCATGGGAATCATGAACAACGATGAAATTAAACGCCGCCCTTCTTTGTCTCTGTCATAACTGCTCCAAGATCCACGCGCATAAATTGCCATCCATGTATATCAAGACCTGTTCGCGCTTAACTGATAGGTGGCGATACATGATTTTGATTTGAGCATCATAATAGATTTTTGCCAGCCAATTCCATCGAATCAGCTTGATTCAGCCGGTGAGATGGCCGAGCGGTCTAAGGCGCTAGCTTAAGGAGTGATTCACTTCACTACAAACGCTAGTCCGAAAGGGCGTGGGTTCAAATCCCACTCTCATCAACATTATCTTTTGTCTTTTTGCTGTGCGCAAGGCATAAGACATCTCTGGAACGGCAAGCACACAAGGATAGTGTTGTGGGCGTGCCACCCGGTATGCATGCGCCTTTTGCTTTGGCTCACGATCGATCGCTTTGCCGCTATAACGAAACTCTAGACTTGAGACAAGAGGTCAACGCACAGTTCGATGTTCGCACGAGAGGATTGACGCACTATTACAACTTCTGTTTGAGCTATTCACAAGTGAGTACGCACGCTGGGCTGTCATTTCCAGTGTCGGCATGATGAAAAGTTCCGTTCCGGCTCGAGGTTGTGATCTGAACACCTATACATGTTCCCGTAATTACATGTGGTAACAAAGTAGACATGATTAAGAGGCATGAGACTGAATCCTGGACTTTGATGATCTCGGTAGGTGCGATGGAAAGCGATGCTAATGTATTGCACTGCTGAGCGTTTGTTGAGTAGTGTTCATCCATACATCGCATCGTCGACAACAAGGCGTCCTACAGCATGATGCCCAGCATCGCGAATGCCAGGGCGCTCGCGAGTCTCGCATCAATCTCAGCACCTGGACTTCCCTCGACAGCAGCGCTAGCACTTGCATCAGCAACCGCCTCGCTCTCTTGCTGCTGCACCAGCGCGGCCGTAGCAACAATCTGCCCATCAACGACATTCGAGCTCTTGTACGTACGACTCATCCCCGAAGCCCGATCAAGAAGCCAAGTAGCCGCACCCTCGGTTGGCATCACGACCAAGTTCGCGGTCCCCGTCAAGGAAGGCGTAAAGTAAAGCGAGACATCCGTCTTACCCATTAGAGGATCCGTCACAACACGCGAGCCTTCAAGCAACCGGGTGTTCAGCCATTGAATCCAATCGTACTGCTGCGGCGGCGACGCAGCGTCGCAGAAGTTGCGCATAATCGGCCCCCAGAAGTCGCGGGGCCACCAGTGGTGGCCTTCTGTACCACCGTGGGCACGGTAGCTTGCCATGCAACCGGCCATCATGTCGCCGAGCTGCGACTGGCAGATGCAGACGCGGTTGGTCTCGTTCGTCTGTGGGTAGTAGTCTACGCTGCTGCCGCCGGTGTCGTAGCGGCAGTCGTCCTTAATGCGTTGCAAGACGTTACAGGGTGCGTTGAGGTCCTGGCCTGGCCGACAGATGTCGTCTAAGTATTGTGACGTGTCTGTTGGAGGACATGCTTTGGTGTCGTAGTTTGCGGTGGCGAGGTGGAAGTTACAGGCTGTGTTGTACTGGGATGGCCATTTCGTGGATCTGTGGGCGCCGGTCCATGTACTTGTCACTTCTACCGCGTACTCACTCGTGCCTAAGTGGGTAATGTGCCCGTATGTATCGGTACCGGTCGTAATGTGTGTCTCTGAGGTTGACTCTAAGGCCGAAGCGAAGGTGAGAGCCGCACTGAGCAAAAAAAGATGCTTCATCCTGGCAAATGGTCGTGTTTGATGGCACGCTTAGCAGTCGTGGACCAAAACATTAAATAACGAAGCCAGACGGAAAGGTTGCACCACGCGTTGTCATGCTCCATCAGCTACATGTACCTCGTGGCCGCACTCAGCACACTGACAACTGTGGAGGCAGTGCTGGCTCGCCAAAGCGCACTTCGAGGTTTCGTGACGCCCGGCAGCCGCCACCGAGTGTACGCGAGCGAAGAACTCGTATTTAGTGAATGGCAACCGACAGCAGAGATCAACGCTGATCGCAATTACAGCAAGATCGATATGTTGAGCAAAGTGACAAGTGCTGCATTATATGTTCCAGTTATTAGTACATGCCTTCTCCTCCTTCGCACTTATACCTCCAGATTGGTTTGATCATTAATGAAAGTGTAGGTTTCGAGCAGGACACCCCGAAGTTGAAGAAGAGAAGAGAGTCTCCGGTTGATTGGCGATCAGAAGGCCGATAAGAAAATCCGTCATCGTACGGGCGTGTAATATAAGAAGAGTGAAAGGGAAAGCATGGTGTCAAGGAGAAATCCTTCGAGAACGCCTCCAACACCTTGCGAGCGTTCGATCCATTCAAAACGGAGGAAGAGGTCATTCCTCTCAACCAACGAATATCATTCCATTTCAGTCCCGTGCTTCCCGTAACCATTTTCGATTTCCGACCTGCGAAAGGGACATCGTAACATCAACGTAGTCGAACATGCATCCAGCCAGAAAGCGTATGGAAATCAATCCTTCGACCCCACGCCATTAAGTGTCTCAGCAGGCGGTTCGCCGTTGTTCGCCTCAAGTTTCTCCTCAGCCTCAGTGCGCAACTCATACGCCAAATCGAAGCACTCCGCCAATAACGCAATGACCGAGCCTTGGCCTTCAGGAATATCGTTGCCGACTCTGAACGCGCCGTCCTTCTTCATGTTGTCAATGCTGTTGAGCTTCATCGAATAAGGGTAGAGTTCGCGAGGGCTGTCGACGCCGCCGTTGCGCTTGACTTCCTGCAGGCAGCGCTTCAGCGTGAGCAGCTGGTTGTAGATTGGCAGCAGGGCTTCGCTGACAGGCTCGGAGGAGACGATGTACTGGTAAATGAAGGCGTAAGATTTGCGGAGGAGGTAGAGCAGAGTGCGTTGGGCGTGGAGGTCGGCGGGGCGGCCTTGTTCGTCGACGAAGTTGCCGTGGATGCGGGACTCGTCCACGCGGTCGAGCTGGCGCTGGTAGCTGTAGAGGTCGGTTTCGCGGAGAGACCAGGCTTGGGTGAGGTTCATTTGCTCGAGGTTGTTGCGGAGTTTCACGAGCTTGTCATAGGTGTCCTGGAAGCGTTCGTCGATTTTGCCCTTCCTTTGAAAGTTGTTAATGAGGGCGCGAGAAGGAACGAACAAAGTGGAGATACGTACTTTTCTTGGATCACCTCACACCAAAGGAGACATCTCGCCAGGAGTGCCTTGACTACAACATCACCTTCTTGAACGCCACCCTCGGTCAAGCTTAGCTTGTTCAGACGTTCCGAGTAAGCCTCTTCTGCGCTCTTGCCCTCGTGCGGGTCGCGATCTTCGTGCAGCTCATGCTGGATGGCCAACAACTGCGCCTCGAGTTCTTTCACGTCCTTAACGGGAAACTGGCCATGATCCGTCAGCAAGCAGAACTTCACATCATCAAAGTGTAGATATTCCAACATACTCTTGAGCGCGTGTTACATGCCGACAAGCTCCTCAATATGCTCACAAGTTTCTGATAAGTGTCCAACATCTGCGGGTCCAGGCGGGACAAATGTGATCGAAGCTCCTTCAATGTAGTCTGGCAAACGTCGATGCGCGCCTCCAGCAATGTGATCAAATGCGGCGAGTGATCGTCCTTCGTCCGGCCTATTGAAGCCTCCCACTCTTCGATGTGCTGTGCGATGCCCTCCAGATCCTTCGGACTGTAGAAGCCGGCTTCTTGCAAGTGATCGAGTAAGCGCTTGACCGTCGAGACGGCTGAGTACACTGCGGGCGCTTCATTGGTGCGGCCTATGGTGAGGAAGAAGAGACTGATGAGCTGGAAGCAGTCGTCCAGAGCGGAGTCGAGGCGGTTCTGTTCATCGCGCTTATCTTTCCGTATGCGGTTGAGGGCTTCCACCTGGTCGATCAGCTTGTTGTAGAGGAGGAGCACATCCTGCGACTTGACGTATGTGCTGCGGTCTTGTTTGAGCAGGCTAAGCGAGTCGCGGAGGTTGAGGATGCGCTCGAGGATGGGCTGTTCTTGCGGGTCGAGCGGCGCGCGGTAGAGGGGTGAGTCTGTCATGATATATGCGGTGTTTTGGTGAGTGTAGTCCTATGGAAGGCTGTGAGGTCGGTGTAATGCGAAGTATATGTCGGTTCACCTGTACAGCTTCACTCGTTGCAGTCACGAGACTGGATCTATCCAGACCGCCCGCCACGACCAGCTCCGCCGAAGCCAAAGCTGGATGATGTAGTGAGGTGGGGCGGGGCTCGGACAGACGCTCGCACGTGATCACAGCCTCAGCCTCAGCCCTCCAATCTCGCCAAGCCGCTTCACCTTCCCCCGTCCAGCAATTCGACACTTTCACGAATTAGTGGTGGTGTGGTGGGTGGGCAGCGCCCGAGACTTTCAGATACCACGACCACACATCGACACCCAGAGAAGAAGTCCTTTACGTACGCTCCAGAAACGTCTTAGGCATCTCACACCCAACCAACCCACCTCAGCAACCATGTCCAACGCCGAGCTCGCCTCCTCCTACGCCGCCCTCATCCTCGCCGATGAGGGTCTCGAGATCACTGTACGTTCTGCTCTGAATTGCTGCTCGCCGGCGCATGCGCGATGAGAGGGGAATATGCGAAAGAACATGAAGAGAGAATGCAAAGAAGAAGGACAGACAGGCATACACCCTCTCTCTTCGCGCATGCTGCTGTTCATTCGCATTTGCCATGCCAATCGCACAATATACTCACAAATTTTCGCGAAACAGGCCGACAAGCTCCAGTCTCTCATCTCCGCCGCCAAGGTCCCCGAGATCGAGCCCATCTGGACCACCATCTTCGCCAAGGCCCTCGAGGGCAAGGACGTCAAGGACCTTCTCCTGAACGTTGGCTCTGGTGGTGGCGCCGCTGCCCCCGCCGCCGGTGGTGCCGCCCCTGCTGGTGGTGCCGCTGACGCTCCCGCCGCTGAGGAGAAGAAGGAGGAGGGTAAGTTGATATTCTACGTATTCCAGAAATGCTCAAAGAATGCGATCGCTGACTTCCAACAGAGAAGGAGGAGTCCGACGACGACATGGGCTTCGGTCTCTTCGACTAAGCGTATCGCCACTAAAGCGTGCGCTTTTTCACTCCGAAAATTCTCGAGACGAGGCAAGAGGAGAATGTTGGCATCATTGGCAAGCTGGACTCCGTGCCACGCACCGCAAGGACGAAGTGCGCTGGCCGGAGGGAGGAACTTCATCTGGGACGTCTAGATTCCGCAGCTATAGCTTAAATGCATGTGGCTGCTGCTGCTTGTCAAGCGGGCTGCTTCTTCGTTTGTCAACATTCTGTTCCTGTGAATCTCGTTCCTGTGCACCGCCCCTTTTGATGTTCTTGTGTCGTGCTTACGAAATAGCATCATCTTTGGTTCATGGTGGTCGCGAAGTCATTCATCTCACCGCATTTGGGAGCATAGCATGGGCTTTGCAGTTGTTTGATTCATCATTCATGCTCTGTCGCCCATATCTGACCTGACCTCTCACTCACCCCCTCAGCCTAAGCTTCGCGAGCAAGTGGGCACGTAGGGGCAGAGCAACAACGTTATCCTAGAAGTACATCATCCCATTTCACCTCTCTCTTCCATGAAAAGCTATAATAGTACAAATGCTCCCTTCTCTTCTCCGAGCAAAGCGCCAGAAGTAGCCGAAGCTAGAGGCTCAATTCCAACCTGGCTTCTCTGTCTCTTTCTCTGTGTCTCCAAGCGAAATAAAGGTTGATGAGTGTTCGACCAGCAAACCGCGAAGAAGGGAAGCGTGGTCGTGGGTATCGTATATATGCTGGAATTTGCGCCTTGCTGTGTTTGCTGTGACTTTGATGTAATCGAAGGTAGGCCGTGTCGTAAGCGAAAAGCAAGGAGACAGAGAGTCGCCGAAAGCGAAAGCAAGCTATCGCGTGTCGTTTTCTTCGCTTCTTCGATTTTCCAATTCCCTTCAATCAATTCATCGGGGTCTTCTGCATTTCTGATCCGCCTGATTGTCGTCTCTTGCCTCGCCTGCACGAGCCGTTCGAAGTGGCGAGGCCTCTGATGCTTTGGTTTCTTTCTCTTTTCCCTTATGCATGCTGTGGGTTAGGATGAATGCTTTCCACAATGAAAGAAGCAAATGCAACTATGGAGTGCCACCCAACCTCTCTCCCAGAGCGTCCAATTCCGTGCCATATTTGAAGAGAAAGGAAATTAAAAAAGAAAAAAGCAACATACTTTACCTCAGAGGTCGTTTCAACGGTTCGGATCCACTCGTCTGGCCGTATGCGGAAATCCGGGATAGTTGTGAATGTTTGGCGCCTGGTGGTACTGTTGTTGATGCTGATGCGGGTGCTGGTACTGAGCGTGTTGCGGATGCTGGCTGTATGACGGCTGTCCACCGTAGTGACCGTAAGCGCCTGGAGGGCCGACAGGATGCTGAATCATAGTGTCGAGTCTTTCGTGCATGCCTCTTATGCCAGCGTTGCTTCCCATCGGCCCATGAGAGGGGAAGTATTCACCGTGCGGTTGCGAGGTATAAGAAAGTGTCGCTTGCGCTGCGGGGCCGAGGGCGGCAGCGAGAGGTGTCGCTGGCACACTTGTTGGAGGGCCAGCAGCGAGAGACTGCTGTGCAAGTACGGTGTTTAGATTCGCTGCAAAGTTGCCTTGGTAGCCTCCTCCTTGAAAAGGCGGTGCGAGAGACTGAGGAGATGCCAGACCGAAGGCGTTGGCGTTGTTGTGAGATCTCAAGGCGGCGTGGTAAAGAGGCGAGTCGGAGATAGTCTTGCTGACGTCTTTGACTGCGCGCTGAACAGGTTTCATGACCATCTTAATCGTCGTGATATCGATGCGCTGTTGCCCGATGTCTTTCACTTCGGTGGCAAGTTCGGCCCAGGTCTGCATGAAGAGCTTTGTGTGAGATATGAGTCGACTGAGTATGAAGAGAGGGCGGTATCTTACCTGTACGAAAGCGTCGCACAGCTGCCAGAACTCGCGCTGGTTGCGTACGCCGGGGTCCTTGAGTTTGACTTGCTTCAGGCGGCCAGACAGTGCCTGGCAGGCACGAATGACTGCATTGCATTTGTTGAGAGCGAGTGACCAATAATGGGCGTCGCGTGCCTTGCCAGCAGTCTCGGCGTTGTCTTTGTGAACAGTGAATTCCCTGTGACAATGAGGAAGGGCCTGTGTGGCAATATCGCAAGCAGCGCGAAGCTTGAAGAAGATCCTCTCGAACTGTTCCATCTCATCTCCATCCTCAGGATGCATGCTACGCATCGTGTTCGTCCGCGAGGGCGCTGCCGAGCTGTGAGCACTAGTAAACGACTCGCCTGATCGTGGCATTGCAGGCGCCATCGATGTCATGGTGTTCGTGCGGCTGCTCCCTGTGTTCAGTGGAACTGGCGGCGGCATGGCCCGAATCGTAGCGTTGCTACTTATGCTTCTGAGGATGGTCGGGCCTCTGAGGCGTTTGTTCGTGATGGGCTTAGGCTGAGTAGGAGTCACTGTCTTGCTACTCCAAGCTGCTGATGCGCGGGAGCTCTTCCTCTCGGGCACTGGGACTAGATTGAAATTCATCGACTTGCAAGCATTTCTTGCCTCGATCATCGCCGTATTGATTTGAAACATCAAACAACGGATCAAGACCGGATCCATTATATTGACGATCTTCTTCACAACCATCTTGAACTCTTTCACCAAGAGCCCATATGACTTGAGACTGTTGTCGCACGCGATTGTGATGTTTCTGGCTGCGATAGCTTCACGCTTGGGCGTGTCTTCGAAACCACCGTCCAACCGATTAAGCAGGCGGTCCAGTTCTCCGACATTTGCATTCGCGTTGAACAGTTGGCGATCCAGCATGGTACGCTTCGGTGTTCCATCTTCCAGACTCTTGGCTGCGCGCGCAAGTGGACGATGGAGCTCGAGGAGCGTGAATAGCAGCCGTCTTGATGCGACGATAGGCTGCGACTTGGCCAAATCGACATTCGGATGCTGCACGCTAGTATCCGGGGCGCGATCCGCGTTGTATCGACCGACCGGGGTATCAATTGGGCTCGCAGCTCCAGATGAAGTTCCGCCCTTTCCATTCGGGGCAAGGTAGCCATTGTAGGTCGATGCAGCACTAGTATTGCGGGAATGAGGTGCCCTGAGCGTCGCTTGGCTCGACCGAGTTGAGCCTTGACCTGCATCTTCACTGACGGCACTGAGATCGGTGCTGGCGTTGTTGTTGGTACTGACAGTCCTTTTACTAGGGACAAACCCTTGACGTCGCGTGCGGATACTGCTGAGGCTAGACACGGTATCGCTACGACTACGGCTAGCCTCGCCGTTGCTATGAAGAAGCGGTGCTGCGCCAGGGCGTTGTAGTTGCAGACCCAATGTTCCTGACGATACACGAGCATGTGATCTTTTCGGAATAGGCGGTGCGTTGTCCGAGGGCGACTCATTCTTCAGGTCTGAGATGTTCTCGATTCCACTGATGCTGGGCCGTACAGGGAAGCGACCGCCCATGCCCATACCGCGCTTCGGCGGACGAGGAGTTTCAACATTACTTTCACTCGTTTCGTGGTCGGAATGGCCCATTAACCTCTCCCTCAGGGCAGCCTGTCGCAAATAGCGCTTGACTTGCATGCATACGTCCTTTTCTTTCTCCGTCTCCAATGTGCCGGCTTTCTCTTTCTGCGGCTTCAGTGCCTCTGGCGGTGGGAATTCGATAGGGTTTTCATCAAATTTGAGCTTGCTCAAAGTCGCCATCTCTCCAAGTGAGAGGGGGAGTCGAGTGATCTTGTTTCTCGCTACGGCCAGAAATTTGAGTGAAGTCATGCGTTTAATTCCCTCGGGGATTGCAATGATCCGATTTTTGCTGATGTCCAGTATCTCCAGCTTCGACAGCTGCAAGATGGCCTCCGGGAAGTACTTCAACTGGTTCCATCGCAGGTTCAAATAGCGCAGCCTGTCGCATTGGACGATCTGGCTCGGAACCGCAATCTGTGGGTTGTGTGAAAGAGCCAGCCTTTCCACCTTGTCCTTGATGAGCGCTACGACTTCGACGGGCAGCTCGCGGATGTTCTTGTGGCTGAGGTCTAGAGTGACGCCAGAATGGGCATCGCGAGGGAGGTCGCCGCTGTTGGCGGTGATGACGCGGGCCAGGTGTTCGTCGTCGATGTCGAGCTCCTTGCGGACGTATGCGACGACGTCGGCGGCGGACATGGGAGGTTTTGTTTCAGAGGGTGTAGTGACGCTCACTGTGTCGGAGGCCATGTCGCATTATGCGGCGGCGAGCACGCCGGAGTGAGGTCGAGAAAGGTGTGTCACGTGGTGATTGAGGACGACCGGGGTGGCGAGGTTCAAGCGAGGGTATGCATGTCGTGGGTGGTGTCGCTTGGTCGGAGTGAGGTTGATCAGGAGTGACGGCTGGTGTAGCGGTTTCGAGTGGATTGGTGAAGCTGGAGACAGTACCTGCATGACTAGCGCGAGCGCCGCGACAGGTCGCTCCTTCCTCTACTTCCCGCCAACCAGGAAAGGGGTCGCACAGGGTCACGTGCTCCTGATTGAGATGCTTGTCATTGTTTGACATGTTTTCTCAAACGGTCTACACGTAAAGGCATGCATAGAGGACTCAACATCGATACTACGCAATGTTTCATCGTTGGAGGACGTGTTTCCTGCCAAATTCTAGATTTCCTTAGCTCGGAGTCTGCCTCCGCCTTACGGATAGATCTCCAACGGCGCGTGCTTCGAAGCAACATCGCCAAGTCTGAATCCATGTAGCCTCTTCTCCTCACTTTGGTCAGATGGCTCAATGATATCCCGCATACCACCATGCAGAGCCGTGCTCACCGCCAGATCACCGCTGAGAGAGTTGTCAAGAAGATGTCTTTCCACGCCGACCACCAATCCCTCTAACATCACCCCGTCCCCTATCAAAAGCTATATCTCAACCTCAGACGACCCATACCTCAACCTCTCCATTGAACACCATCTTCTCCAGACCTCGCCTCCAGACGCGGCCGTACTGTTTCTATACACAAACCGGCCCAGCATTATCATCGGCCGTAACCAGAACCCCTGGCTTGAAGTAAACCTCGGACTGCTTGACGCCACTTCCCGGCAAGCAAACAGAAAACACGCTGCCAGGAATGACACCTCCCTGCCAGAAACCGGTCTCAACGCCACAGTCGACCTCGTCCGTCGTCGAAGTGGCGGCGGTACCGTCTTCCACGACCATGGCAACGTAAACTGGACAGTCATTTGCCCTTCCTCCATCTTCACCCGCGACAAGCACGCCGAGATGGTTGTCCGCGCCCTGCGCAGCAATGGCATAGACCGAGCTCGCGTCAACGAGCGCCACGATGTCGTGCTGGATCAAGGCCAAAGAACCACCTCCAGTCTCTCAAGTCCTGATGACACTCACGCCACTCCCTACCAGACGACCTCTCCACAAGCGCTGAAGGTCTCCGGCTCGGCGTACAAACTCACGCGTCAACGTGCTCTGCACCACGGCACCTGCCTGCTGAGCAGTCCGAACTTGAACGTGATTCCGCATTACCTGCACTCCCCTGCAAAGGGCTTCATCACAGCCAAGGGTGTGGAGAGCGTGAGCTCGCCAGTGGGCAACATTCTGCTCGAGAACGAGCGTTTCGAATCCGAAGTGCAGAACTATTTTGCGGATATGTATGGCCAGCCTGAGGACGGAGTCGTCGAAGTCGGAGAAGACTGGGCAGAGATTGAAGGCGTCAAGAAGGGCATGGCTGAGTTGAAGGTACGTTCAAGCTGTCATCCACTTTTCCAAAGCGATATGCGTTCATTGAGGCGAGTAAACTAACCCTACATCTCACAGTCCCTCGAATGGACCTACCTTCAAACACCCCAATTCACCTTCAACTCCCACGCCACCAACGACAGCAGCACGAACCCAATCCCGACCGACAACAACTCGTCATCCATCCCTCTCATCTCCTTCACCGCCCGCTTCGGCGTCATAACCGAATGTAGCGTCCACCTCACTCCCGATTCGCCCTCAATCGGCGACTCACTGGTCGGCATGCGACTGCACGAAATCACAGACTGGAGCACAGCTTTACCTTTGCCTTCGACGCAAAGTCTAGGGACGGGAAGGAAGTGGGAGGAAGCGATTAAGTATTTGGAGAGGGTCATGCCGAGGGTTGAGATGGGGAATGCTTAGGTTAGATCTTGCTTTATCTTCCATGGAGGAGGAGGAAGAGGAGGACTCGCGAGTCCGTACAACTCACTGTAAAAGTAGAATCTATCACATCTTGTACAAAAAATGCGTGTTACCACTTAATAAAGTTTCTTTCGTTCATCTCACCTCCTCTCCCGCTCCTCCTCTTCCACCCCTCTGACCTCCCTCAAAACACTCCCAACCAAATACAAGCTCCCCGCAACAACGAGCGGCATCTCCCCACCCTCGGTTGCAATTTCACTCGCCCTCCTTAAAGCTCCTGCAACATCTCGTCCAAAACAAATTTCTTGCCCATCTCCATCACCCTCGTCGCCTTTCTCCCTCAGCACCTCAGCAGCAGCCCTCGTCACCCTCTCAGAAGCCATAGCTTTGACCCACGGCATTCCATCCACAGGTCCAAATTCGACTGTGACGAATTTGTCGCCACGTAGGAGGAGCGGGCGGAGGAGTTCGTGGATGTCTTTGGAGTCGGAGGCGGCGAGGAGCCATGTTATGGATCTGCTTTTGGGGGTTTCATTGCTACTGTGCTCGCTCCTGCGGTGGCGAAGTCGCGTGACGGCTTCGGCTAGCACTGCGGCCGATTGGGCGTTGTGGGCGCCATCGAGCAGGATTTGTTGCGGCTTGGCGGGGCCTGAGAGGTGAGGTGGGAGAGTGAGGGTTTGGAGACGGCCGGGGAAGGTTGTGCGGGAGGGAACGGAGAGGAGGGTTGGGAGGAGATCTTGTGGGATTGGAGATGAGAGGTGGGATTGTAAGGCTAGGAGGGTGGCGTGGAGAGCGACGGAGGTGTTCTGGCGGGTGTGGGTTGGTGTGTTGTTGGAGGCGTCATTGTTGGAGGTTTCAGATGGTGGGTTTAGATTCAAGGCTGCTAAATCGGATGCTGGTAGTGTTTGGGCGAGGAGGAGTGCTGATTCCGGAGTTGGCGAGATGAGAGATCTGAGGTCTGGAATCGGAGCTCCTATTTTTGAAGCGAGAGAATTGAATGTTTCAAGCACTTCGGGTGGGTTTGAAGAGTCGTAGACTAGAGGGACGGAGGGTTTGAGGATGCCTGCTTTTTCGCTGGCGATGGCTTGGAGGGTAGTGCCGAGGAAGTTCTGGTGGTCAAGGCCGATTTTCGCAATGGCTATTGCGAGGGGCAAGGCTCTGGTGATGGGAGATGTGGTCGAGTCTTCGGTCTGGACGGGCACGCCGAGTACATTGGTGGCGTCTAATCGACCGCCCATGCCCACTTCGATCACGCCGATGTCGACTTTCTCGTGGGTGAAGATCTCGAAAGCAGTGGCAGTGAGGAGCTCGAATTCGCTGGCGTTGATGTCTTCATTCGCATTTCGGAGGAGGACCTTCTTTTCTATCTCATGAAAGAGAGCGGACGAGACTGTTTTCTGGTTGATGGAAATGCAATCCCAGCGATCGACGAGGTGTGGTGATGTGAAGCGGCCGTGGCGGATAGCAGGCTTCTTGTTGACTTTACGGAAGGTCGAGTTGTTGTATGCCTCGAGCATGCCAGATATATAGACGCATATTGAGCCTTTGCCATTGGTGCCGGCAACGTGAATAGCTCGCCAGGGAAGGTGTGTTTTTGATAGCAGCCGGCTGATGCGCTGCAGACCCAGTTCGATCATATTATCGGTGTATTGTTGTTATAGGTGTGATGAGGAAGTTTCATGGCCATTGTAGCAACAATCAGCCTAGAGACATTCCATGCCCATCGTCCGACATACGCCCTATCAACAAGTTGTCGTCTTGGCTGAGGTGCAACGCTCGGAGGATTTCCCAGGCTTGCCTTATCAGATCCGATGCAAGCGCCCGTTCGGCTCGCTTAAGCTTTCACGCTCAGGGTCAGGGTCAGGACGGACGTCTCCGCCAAAATGATGCGCTGCCTTCAATCCCACGCGCCGTCGCCTTGCCAGCAACGCCCATCGAGCCAACCCTGACACGCGACAATCATCGCCAAAACCTCCCGTCAACGCGATCGCATACCACGGAATACCTCAAATACCGCACACTACCAGCGCCAACACGCGCCGCCACCCCCAGCGATGGGTCTCCCGTATGTCATCCCATCCCATGCGTGCGCAAGCTCGAAGCTCAGCCCAGCTCAGACGCGAATCGCGAATCCTGAGTCAGCAATCATCGCGCACCTAAGGCTAACCCAATACCCTGCTCAGCATCTGGCGTGACCCCGACGAGCAGGCACAGAAGAAGAAATCGCTCAAGGAAATCAAGAACCCCATTGCTGCCGCGCGCTCGTCCATTCGCCGACGCCCATCCGTCCACGGCAGCCGCAGTCGCCGACTACCACGAGAATCCACCATCCTCCCACCGCCGCCTCGTCTCGAGCGCTCGCCTCCGCCGGTCCCAGCGATCGTAAGCTTAAGGCACTCGACTCGAAATGGTGTCCCGACCAACATACCCAATCTATTCGAACATACTTCCCGCAGCACCCCACTACCTCCACCACCACCCCCTGTCCCACACTCGCGCAATTACGCATCTTTGCGACGAAGAGAACGCCATCTCAGCGAGAGCTTAGACGACCTGCGCGAACAAACGGCTCGCCTACGACGCGAGCATCTGATCACAATATATGGCTCGCAAGAGCAGCCTGGAGACCCATGGACCGAGGCAGAGCGCCGAACCCTGCTAGAGACTGCTGCAGCTGTACATTCGCATCGCCCTGGCTCTCATATCATTCGTGCGCGCGATGATCAGCCTAGCCAGAACACCAATGCTTCAGAGCCTCAAGGCGACGACGACGAGTGGACATCCGCGTTCGTACCGATTGCTATCGAAGCCGCCTTACCCGGAAGCAGCATCTCTGAAGATCCCGCCCGCAGGACTGTATTACCCACACCCCCACTTGATCAATCGGAACAGGACGGCGATGGCTTATTCATGCCCGAGAGCAGAGCGCCAATCAGCCGGCCTTTGCACCCTTTGAGCCGCTCATGGTCTCATGGTGACTCGTCAGTCAACGGCCTTGGTGATCGCAACCGAAGTCCAACGCCTGGAGATGCATGGGAAATCATGGAGACCACTATAGAGCCCGATGCGACCTTACCCAGCGCAGACAGCAGCTTTGGGACCGTCCCAGCCACCAACTCCTTCGCCTCGAGCAACGATACAACAATAACAGAGCCAGAGCGTGGCCCATCACACAGTTACTCTGCGGGAGACAGAGACAACGATCACGGAAATGGCGATAGCGACAGCGACTCATCCTCCTCCATCGACCTCGACTGCACCGATGAGGAATACATGGCCCAAGCCGAGTCCTTCGCTCGCGAAATGTACTACTACGAAATGTCCACCCCGGAAGGCCGCCAGCGCGTGCGGCCCATGGTCCTAGCCATGACGAACTCCGCATCCCACCCCATTCGCCCAGTCGATCTCGGCTTCCGCCTCATCGACGAAGCCCTCAACACCTCAGAAGGCCGAGCCCGCGTTGCGAGTCTGCACGGCGAAGACGCAATTCACCGCATCGTCCGCTTCCGCAACCAATCTCACTCCAACTCCCCACCTTCAACAACAACCTCCCACGACCCTCCCTCCGCCAACCCGGTATCTCCACCTTCACGACAAAATGATGGCTACCACGGCGTGCAGCAGCGCCGCACAGACTTCCCCGACGTCCTACTCCCACCCGACCTCGACAGCGATGAGCAAGAAGACCTGGACCAAATGCGCCGCGTCGCGCGACGATTCGCCACGCGCGATGAAGTCCCGGATGACTGGTGGGCGAGTATGGGTCTCAATTCTTCGATCGCGAGAGATCCTCGGCATGATAATGACAGCAGCAGACGAGTGCGCTCGCCCGACGGCGTGCGGAGAGCGGATATGCACGTTGAGAGGGCCATTGGGAGGGTTCGAGCGGGACGGATTGAGAGGGAGAGGGGAAACTCAAGGCTGTGAAATGAGTGGATGAATTTGGGCGATGAGATCTGAGTAAAAGCGAATGGGTGACGATCTTTTGATTGATTGAACGAATGTATGATGTACGAAAACAAATGGCAGGAAGATTTGCTCTTTTCTTATGGATATCTCCTGGCTTCGTACGGCTTGTGTGTATGTTTCGACCTGTTCCCTTTTTGCTGGCCCTGGGCTAAGCTGCGAACGATGCATTGACTTATAGAGATGTGGGCTTCAGAGATATGCAGAGAGAGCAAGAAAATCGAGTCTATGGTTTTTCTTATATCGCATATGGGGCTTTCCTCTGAATGAATGAATGAATGAATGAAGGAAGGAAGGAAGGAATGAATGGAACGCAAAAAGTTCCAGATGTCTGTATGCAGTCTTGCTCAGGGTTTGGCTCGGAATCGACGTTTGTCGGTCGTTGAACACAGGTGAAGTAACAACGCGTGTGGAGGAGAAAAAACTATTGCATATGTATGGCGGCGACTTCCACGTTGGAGTGGTGTAGGGAATCCCGAGACGTCAGAAAGGAAGACAAGCGATCGAAGTTCGGCGCAGGGGTTTGCTTGGTTCTGACCGCTCGCACGAACACATAGCAGGTGGGATATACAACGTTCCAAACGGCTTGTGTGTTTTTGTCAAGGCCTGGATGTTGTTCATGTTGTTGCCGAAAGATAGATGATTCCTCCTCCCTTCCAACCCCAACCCGAACCCTATCATTGCGTCTCACTGCATACCATCTGCTGGATGCGAGAGACATTTGCTGTTCCCTTCTGTTGTACATTTGCGGTTTTTGATTAAAAAACGTTAGCGAGATTAGTTGACGCATAAAAAGCTGACGTCGCTTTGGGAGTATTTGGGGGAGTACTCTGTATCAAGTCCGAAAGCCAACATTGTCGGAAAGCTTTTGCAAATAGACTTTTTGCCCCAACGATGGCGGACTTCGGGGTGGGAACCCAACTACATCATCGCTATACCATTCTGACCAAGGTGTAAATCCTTTGGCGTATACGGCCAGTCTTTTCACTATCATTTCCATACTCAGCCCACATACATACTTTTAGATCTTTCAATATCTCAGCCCTACGCATATCACGTTCATTCTTCCTCTTTAACCGGACGATCTTCTGCTCCTCTGAGCCAGCCTGCAGGCCCGAAATTTCGCTAGCCTAAGCCACCACCATGTCTATTGGCGATCAATTGCCCAATGATCCTGAGATAGGAAAGACCAAAAAGGCGGAGGAGGCCACTGTACTTCCGCTCCAACGGTGTCCGTATCTATATATCAAGGATACGCCGGAAAAAGGTACGTCGTCGAACGATATTTCCTTGTAGCCACACGGCGACAGTGCATCCGCGAAAGTGCGCATTACATCATATGTCCCAATGCGTAACAAACACTGAAAACAATCAATCAACTCCAACTAGGGCATCGGAAGCATATGTGTTCAAGACCAGCCAATCGCTAACCCCAATATCTTTGACATAAAACAGGCCGCGGCGTCTTCTCTTCAGAACCTCTCCCAGCCTCCACAATCCTCGACACCGCCCCCGTCCTCCCCTTATCCCCAACTTCAAACGAAACCCACATCGCAAAAACAGAGCTCTACCACTACACCTACAACTGGCCCTCTCCAAACGCTTCATCCCAACCCCAGGACCCTCCAACGAAACCGAAACCCCAAGCCCTCATCCTCGGCCTCGGCTCCATGTTCAACCACTCCAACCTGCGTCAAAACGTCGGCTGGACGCGCGATCCAGAGAAACTGGTTGTTACGTATCGCACGATCAGGGACGTGGAAGCTGGAGAGGAGTTGTGTATTTCTTACGGGGCGCCGGGGCAGTTGACTTTTGAGGATAGCGAAGCGGAGGTGCTCAGGAAGCAGGCTGAGGAGGAAGCGAGGAGGGAGGGGAAAGATGGGGAGGGGGTATTGGCCGGTATTGAGTTGTGATCCTTTGTCGTTATGTGTGGTCTTGGGAGCTAAGTAAAGGCTGGGTTTTGTCTGTTTGATATCCATGTGGCGTTTCCGGGAAGAAGAGTTCTGGTTAATAGATGGATGGGTTTTTGGGCTTTGATTGTTGCGGATGACTTTTCCCATTCAATTTGAGAAGACTTACAAGACAGTCTTTCAAAGGCTTGCATTTCTAAACCTAGGAGTGGGCGAGAAGACTCGATGATATCGTTGTTATAGGCAATCTAACTTACTCCTGGAACTAAAAGAGCTTAATAACAACGCGTGGTAGCTGGGAGCGCGTGGTACGACCGCTGTGACCATGAAAGACCTCTCAACTGTCGCCGTTTCCAAACGCTGTAGCGGTTGTGTCAGCCTTCCAGCTTCGAAAGACATCACTAAAACTCTTCGCTTGTGTCGCTGGCAATAAAGATGCATTGTTCCTCCCGATAATCGAATCGATCTCTTCGCCTTCTGCTGCCCCCAAATATCCGGTTGGAACCATACTCACCCTACCATGCGCACACATGAATGGGAAGGCACATTTCGCCAAACCCGTCATCAGGTTCTCGCATTCACGCACGCTGAGAACGTCGTTGAACATGACCGCAGATCTGCAAGCTCGCGAATTCAGCATTTCAAGAAGAGCTTTGGGGTAAGAGCCGATGCGGTCGAGCCAGGGGTGTTCTTTTCCAGGAAGTATGGGCTGCTTGGCGATGGAAGTCTCCCTTCCTGAATCGACGTTTGACCACATGGTCGAACGGACGAGGTCGATGAGTAGTTTCGGGAACAGCTTACAGCGTTCTGCTATTCCTGGAGGAAGGGTTCGGGTGGCGAAGGTGTGGTGCATTCGTGTTTGCGATGTGGCGTGTAGATCGTAAAGGATGCCGTACTGCGCAAAAATTGGGGCTTGTTTGCGGAGCAGGTCGCTTTCTTCTGCGGTGAGTTCGAACACCAGTGGCGCCTCCAAGACAGTGGTATTGACCAGCGAAGAGCAGCCTGTGTTAGTCCGCAAACTTGCAGCCTTTGAGACCGGGTCGATTGTGGAGCAGAGGTCTGTGAGCAAAGATTCGAGAATGATTCGTTCAGAGGCTGCGTGCTGGTCGACGAGGACGAGTGTTTGCTCGGCAGACATGGCACAGAGTATGTACTTAGCGTCGACTTGATTGATGATCCTGACATTTTGCAGACTGGCCTTTGACAGTTTGCTTTGTGTGCCATGGGCTGATGTTGCAAAGTAGTCAGAAGTGGTCTTGTGAGAGCAGCACTTCCTTTCCAGTTGTGCGGCTCCAATCGCTGGACCAGACATGTTCGCTACCGGTATACTTTGCTGCGCTTGGGCGGAGAACACGGGGTTCTGCCACTCTGCAAGGAAAGTCGGTACGGCGCTTTGAGGTCTTATTGTACTGGCGGATTGTGCGCGCCCATTCAGCGTGAGCGGTCTTCCGGCAGCCGTCATAGCCGTAGCCACCGTAGTTGGTCGTGATTCGATGGTTTCTTGTGCAATACTAGTGCCTATACCAGTGCGGCCATCTGGAGGCAGAACGATACCAGTACGAGTGTTGACTTTGAAGACTTCTTTCGTGACTGGATCCTTCCATTCGACGACGTCGTCGAGATCGGTCATGTCGTTGAATTTTGCATTCGCGCCGCTGTACGATTGCAGCTGAGCGTTCCCCTCGATTGGAACAGCAGCTTCGAGCAGGTCAGTATCGCTAATGCTGCCAAAATCTCCAGTCGATACTGAGCCTGAGGAGACCTCCGCCGGGACTGTGAAAGACGTAGTTGTCTTATGCTTGGCGGCCTTCTGGAGCCCGCTCAAAGCTCCTGGTTCCAGCGGCGGCAAGGCAAAATGGGAGCTTACGAAAACCGTTGGACCCAAGTCGCCTTTCCCATTATTGGTAGCCCATCTGCCGCTTTTGATCCGACTCAAGTGGTCAACGTTATTTTGCTGGTATGGAGAGGTCTCATTTAGCAGTGTGTCTCTGCAAGCCGACCTTGCGACACGCTGCCTCTTCGCAGAGCCGGGATGGCTACGATCGGATGTGGCAAGGCTTGGAGACGCGACACCGGGCATATTAGAGCCAGAAAGTGCTCGTGGTGGTGACTTGGCATCCTTTCGAGGAGATGCAGAAGCTTCGCGCGTCCGCTTCCGAAACCGTCGTGGTCGAAAGTTGTTTGCAGTCAGCCATTGCTCAATCATGACCTGGAGGACATCGACAATGTTCTGCAATTGATGATGTTCTGGTTCGTGCGCGAGGTGTCTATGGCTGTCCTTCAGCTTGACCTGCAAAACGTACATGGGCCAGCGGTCAACACTCTTACTCGTCCTGGTCTGATTTTGCCCGAAGTTTTCGAATCTTTGCGATCGTCGAGATGTAGTTTCCTCACGTAGATCGTCAACAGTGCCGAAGCTGCTGTTAGCGAACATCTTGTTGATAGCTTCGTATATGGCACTATGTCCGCTTCCGGAAGAGCAAGGCTGTATGCCGATGCTGACAAATTGGCAAAGGCGCGTGGGGGCAGGATCGAGACAAATCAGACCACAACACGAGATCTTTGAGGTGGAAGCTGTGACAGGTATCCACTGGGTGCGACTTTCGGAGGGCGCTAGACCTGCCTGGAAGACAATGGGCAAGGCATCTCGAAAGTCATACTTGATCACCTTGCCTTGGTGTGAGTTCAAATTTCTTTCAGTCAGGGCAGAGGAGACGGTGGAGTGGGTACCAGAAAGTATGAGGTTTCTGCTATGGCTCTCGCTATCACGTAGCTTGACCGAGCAAGGCTTACGCCACGCGAGTAGCAACGCTGCAACATCGCATTTCAAGTCCAACCATGGGCGGTCAGCTGTACTAGAGCCTTGTGCGCTGACCAGAGCTCGCTGCTTGACTCGCACTGGCATGTTGCCAAATAGATCGTGGACAGTGACACGGGTGCCATGTTGACCGAATGCGGTCAACTCGTTCGAGAATGGCGCAGGAACCTGTCGGGCGATGACTCGTCCTTGATGCATTGACAGAGTTGCACTGACATCTGCTGCATGGGGTCGTGATGTAACACTGACCAGTGAGAGGGCTGCGAGTGATGCCAGATACGTCCCTGCATTGCCATGAAGAGGGAGTTCAGGTGTAGCTTTGGACGTATGGTGCATCTTGCCGAGACCACCACGCTCGGAGAATTCTGCGGATGGAATGCCATGGCCGTTGTCTTCTATTACACAGTTGCCTCGTGCAAAGTTGACGGAGATGTCGACCTTGGTGGCGTCTGCATCTAGGGCATTCTCGACCAGGGCAAGCACCACGCCGGGCAGACTAGTGATCTGCTTGGAAGACTGAATCTGCGAGATGGCATCTTCAGACAGCAGCGCTATCCGCGGTGGCATTTGAGGGTAGATTCTCTCCTTCGTGATAAAACACGGCTCCCTATTAAGCAGAGTGGCAGGGTCGTCGTCACGGCGGCATCCACTTTCTGCAGTGGCTTGGTGAGACAGCAGGGCGGGCCGACATTGGAGTTACGCGTTGTCTTGCACCCTGTGAGTTGTGTGGGTGGAGTGGAGGGTGGCGATGGGGTGAAGTGTGCTGAACGTCATCTTTTTAACGGCTTATTACTTAGTTATGCAGGCTGCCGTGAATCAAGCCTTCTTTGAGCGGACGGCTCTTGCCGTGTGCGTGCGTGTGTGGAGAAACCGAAACCGAAGCTGGGCCAGAACGTGACGCTCTTTGTCAGGTCAGGTACATGCGGCATGTGCTCCTAGCTATCCACCACGCTGCTGCCATTCAACACTCAACCTCATCTGCGTAATACGAACACTCCCTCTTACTACCCATATCTGCCATCCAGTACGCCTGACTTCCCTCTACACACCTTTCCAAGTCCCAGTCACGACCGCGATCACGACCCCGGCCACAACCCCACCCTGATCTACGCGAGCATTGCACATTCACTGCCAGCTGCCCAAACCGGAAATACAAGCGACACGACACGACTGCGTCATCGGGGGTTCAGCTAGCCGAGCCATTTCGAAGAACACCATCCGTCGCAGCACACGTCCCATTGAGCGCTTCAACAGCGACTATTGCTCTGACCAGCGTCAATCACATATCCCTCTTACACCATGGCCGCCGCAGACGTCGCCCCTAGAGCGCCAGGCGCAGAGCGCTCGACCAAGCGCCGCCCTTTTGCCGCGTGGGTCAAGCGCTTGACGAATCTCAAAGGAGGCGAGCAGAACGGCAGCAACAGCAAGAAAGAGAAGACAGGCAACCCATTGACCAGCGGCAAGCACAAGAAGGGCTCTTCTGGAAACGGGAACGCTAAGAACAACCCATACCCAGAGTCTGGCTTTGTGCGCAACCACTCGCCGCGCAGCAGTCGCGACGGCCAATTGTCTTTCGCGACCCCAGCACATCCGCGAAACGACGACGGTAGCAGCGTCATCTCTGGCGGACAACATGAAAGAGAACCACACCCAAGCAACAGGAGCAAGGCGCCAACAGTAGCCACCATTCCCGATACAGTACACAGCGATACAGGCCACAGCAAGGCTTTCACAAATACGACGACGGGCGGCGCCCTGAGCAGCATTGATGGCGCCGGCAACGGGAGCACGTTTAGCTCGCCAAATCACAGCAGCCAGTCGCTCACAACGACATTGACCACGATACAATCCACGTCTCCTGCAAATACCCTGCAGCAGCCCAGTGCGTCAAATTCGCATGGCCACCAATCTCAGCCTGCTGTGATGTTCAGTCACCAATACCCCGTCTCGCCTGCACCTTCCAACCTCACTGGTGCTGCATCCGCTATCCCTCGACATCTTACGACTGGAAACGACAGCCACCAATCTGCTCTCCTCACCGACGACGCAAGCGTAGTCACCCTTGCCTCATCCTCTAAGCGCCGCCGCCGGAGCATGGATACCGACGCCTCCGTCCGCGCTCTCGCGCCAGGCTCAACATGGGGCGGCAGTCGCGAGTCTCTTCCCCTCAGCGTGCTGTCCGGCAACGCAGAGGCCTCAGACCGCGCCAGCACAACCGGAATCTACTCTCCATCCATCTCCAGACCATCCATGGGTGGCCTTGCCTCCGCTGAGCGCGCAAGCGTCTACAGCAGCCAGGGCGTCGCCGCGCCCGCCTTAGCTAGTGAGCGTAACAGCTACTATGCCGGCCCAAGAAAAGATCTCGGCGATGCGAAGTCTCTCCGCAGCGTCACTGGCCTCGACGCCCGCTCACAATACGATGCTCGCAGTATCAACAATGTGGATTCCAGAAGTCTGAAGGCGGACGATGCTCGCTCATTACGCAACCAGGAGGGCAGCATTCGAAATTACGAGGGCAGTATGCGCTCGGGCGCGCTAGGCCATGGACGCAATGACAGCATCCCGGGCAGCATTGGGAGCCCGCTGGCAAGTCCTGGATTCGTCAGGAGTGCTAGTGGGCCCGTGAGCAGGCGGAGCAGCGAGTGGCAACAGGAGAAAGATGAGTACGGTCTTGGGGAGAAGGATGCGATGCGCGATGGGAACGAGCAGGCTAAGCAGTGAGGTATGGGGAAAGGAAGAGGTCAGGAGCTCTCGAAAATCGAAGGCATGTCTTCTGATTTAGGACTTCGTCCTAGGGATTGGAATTGCGCAGGACATTATTTTGTTGCCAGGAGAATGAGTGAGATGGCAGATGGACAGATGGCAGATTGTTCGCTTGATGATACCCATTATTTTCGTGCAATTGAGGAGACCTTTGAAAAATGAGAAAGCAATCTTTGATGCTTCTGTAGCATTGCTCTCTACTACCAGCATGGCCTAATAGTACTTTACCGATGATGGCATATTATTTCACCCATGTATGCATACCTTATGTGCTTGTCTGCTGCAATTGCAACTGCCGCAAGCTGTGTCATCCTCGCTGCCCATCGCACTCAGGCGAGCCGAATGTTACAGTCGCGCGCGTGCAGGATTCATAAGGTATGCCATTCGTAAGCAATAGATCTGACTAATGCCCAGGTCCCGCCAAGCGGTGGTTATGAATGCATCGTCCATTGGGGTTCTCTTATGTAGTGGAAGGCCAATGCATTAGTTCAGCTACGGCTGCCCGGCGTAGTTCGCAGGCTCCGGACTGCCGTGGCGGAGAGTTTCATACTACTACTGCGAACCTATTCTGGCGATTGGTGGAGCGCTTGGGGCTGCTGGAAACGGAGTTAGAGGATTGCAAGTCCGAATGATTGGAAAGTCAGTCTTGTGTTACACGAGCATTTGTGAGGAACGAAGGAGCGATGAAGGAAGCGAATACGGTTGCCTGACGCGTAATGATATATATACTCCGTTAAGGTTCCAATGTTTCTCTAGTCAACCTCACAGCGTCTGCGATTTGAGCAATAAACGAACGCTACAACAGAGACGACCTTCCCACTCCGCCATCTATCACACAACAAACATCCTGTACAACCATGGCGCCTCTCGATCTCAAGGAAATGCTGCAGGTCAGACCTGCGGAAATCAAGACCTACCACAGCGAGACGTATGATCGCATCTCTCCGACCAAGACCACGTTCGATGCCAAGGGCAAGACACTGTTCATCACTGCTGGCGGTAATCTCTCTTAACTCAACAACTATGCCGTAGTCTTTCTACTGACGCCGCCACAGCAACTGGAATCGGCTACCAGATCAGCGAGTCCTTCGCCAAAGCTGGCATTGCCCGCATCGTCATCATTCAGCGCCGTCAATCGGTCCTCGACGCCGCAAAGGAAGCACTCGAAAAGTCCTACCCGAACACCAAGGTCGAGACTTTCGCCGCATCCCAGTCCGACCTCCCGCGTATGACCGAGATCCTCAAGTCTGTCGGGGAAATCGACGTTCTCGTTCCATGCGCAACCAGCACCGCTGCCGCCGCCCCGGCGCCTGCCAAAGATTTCCCGGTCGATGGCGTCGCTGAAATGTACAGTGTCAACGTCGTCGGCCTCTTCCACTTGGTTCGCGAGTTCCTGGCCTTGCCTTCGACTGCTTCTGGCGGCCGCAAGAGCGTCATCCACATCTCTTCGGCTGCTTCGCAGCTGTACTCGCCGGGTCAGGCTGGTTACTGCAGCTCCAAAGCGGCGGCAAACCAGATTATTACGCACTTTGCATTCGATGATCCCCAGTCTCATGTGAAGTTCTACAACCTTCACCCTGGCGCCATTCTCACGCCGATCGTGAAGGACAGCGGTCTGAAGGACCTGGCGGTGTGGGAGGATGGTAAGTCTGCAGATCATATTTCTGATAAAGTGGCGAGAAGTTGTTGGCTGACGATTGTGACTTTTCAGAGAGAGTGCCTGGCGACTTTACAGTTTGGCTTGCTAGCCCTGAGGCGGAGTTCCTCAATGGCAGATTCGTGTGGGCGCAGTGGGACGTGGATGAACTGATTTCTCTGAAGGAGAAGGTGGCCGCCGACCCGAGTTACTTGACCATTAGTCTTGTCAAGTGAGGAGGTATAATGTGATACGGAGGGAGTGCTGATTGGGGAGGTTCGGGGAAGTCCAAGAGTGTGATAGCTCGAACATTTAAATCTCGTTATCCAGTTCGGGCGGCCCCATGTGCCATACTTTTAATCAGTTAGCGATATTACACGTCTCACCGTGGTATCCCTTATCGCCTAGAGACATCTGTCCTGTCGCCCGTCCTAGGCGCCTTCTGTCATAGTCTGACACTCCGGGCCGGGTTGATACAGACACGCAAATAGTCGCTACACGTGGAGACACGATGGTCGCCTAGTAAGCTAGCAAGTCGGAAGATCAGGTATGAAAGGTCCAACCGCGTGTTAAGGAATGAAAGAGATTCTGAAGTCTGATGGAGTTTGATGCCCTCCGTTCTCAGGCCGCGAGCTTGGCACGTGCCGAGCTCGCGCTTGCTGCCTTCGCGAACACCAGCCAGACTTTGAGATCCACCACCAACAACTTACCTCGACATTTATTACATACACATTCACGGCATCGGCTAGATTTATGATACACAGTGAGAAGACTTTATATCATTCTGCAGCCGGCATTGCGTGTATTCCTACATGAGGATCCAGGCGGTATAACCGCGTATCCTTGCAGGGAGCCTCCGGGCAGGGCGCGTTCTCGTGGCCAGCAATGAATGGCAACGCGGACGCAGATCCGCCTCAAGGCGCAGAAGCGTGGCGCAACACTCTACAACATGCACTACAGAAACGGTTACGATGGACAGATCTGCCGCTGCAAGAGCTGGCTCGCACCCATCGGGCTTCGATGGAAGAAATCGCCAACATCGCGGTTGGCTTGTACCAACGGGGTTCACTCTTTGTCGACCCTCTAGTCCCCCGATACATTGACCGACTACTCCGGACCCGATGCACGAGTCCGACTCATATTCTTTCCGCGATGTTACGTGCTTCGCCTCTTTCGGACCCTTCCACAGCACCTCGCTATAATACTGGCGACGAGGCGTCGAATGCGCCTTTCGAGGACCAGATCTTTACGATTCTACGAACTTTGCTGTCTCAGGTGAGACTCGACGCTGGCCACCCGAAGACCAAGTTACTTGTAAATATGCTGGTGCGCTGGCTACACGCCGCTCGGAAGGCCAACGAGCTGGATGTCGGCAAACGAATCGAGTCCGGTGTCATGTCTGGCTCGGATAGCCCGGCAGCCAGCACATACGAGTCGCTGGGTATGCTTGCGATCGCCGTATTTGGCCACCCTTCGTTCCCTCAGGTTGACAAACTGCCATTCTGGAAGTCGCATCGAGCCCAGATCGTGATGGAGATGGAGCAATTCGACGTACAGGTCCTCCAGTGGACGCAATCTCAATATGCGGGACAGCTGCAAACACTGACAAAGTCACGGCGGCCTTTCCTTGAAACGGATGTCAATGGCCGGCCTGTTCTTACCGACCAGCAAATTCTCGACTACTTTACAGATATCCCGGTGGCCATCTCGCGAGCTAGTCTGTTCGTTTGGCTAAACGCTTGTCTTTGTGCAAGGCCTCTGACAGACGATGCGACCATGCGCAATTACATGCTGGTCCGCAGCAGCGACAATGCGCAGACCGCAGCCGTCGACCTCGTGATCGCATCCTTCGATGTCCTGACGAATGCCTTGTTGCGTCATGAATCCGAGCAGAATGTTCGGTTTATCCGAACTTTCATCTGTAACAAGGTACCACTACTTCTTAGTTCACTGCTTGGCTTTAATGGACCTGGTGCGGTCGAGAATTGCGTTCAAATGTCCTTCATGGCAATCACAATGGACCCCTTGGCACCCCTAAGCACCGGAGCTACGGATGCCCGCGATGTTCTTAAGAAGACACGGCTTGAGTTCTTGCTCGCATGTGCGCTACACTCTCTGGTCTCTGAGCGTGTCATCACGACCTTGGTGAACGAACAATCGGTGGTCGTACCGAAAACTACCAAATACACCAAAGATGGCCTTATGGCACAGACGTCAAACAATACAGGTCGACTCGACACTATTATCCAGGAGCTGGATACAATGAACGGAAACGCTGGTGCGATTGCCGGCTGCATCGTCGATACTGTCAACAACCTTTGCGCGAGTCGGGACACCGCAGAGTTGAAGACAGTGTGTACCTCGCTGACGAAGAAGTTCCCTAACCTGGATGTCATCATGCTTTTCGCGCAGCCTGCTGCGCTTCTTCAGCCGCTTTGCGGCATTCTGAACGAGTGGGTCCATGATCAAGACTCTAGCGAGTTTCAGCCGCCATACGAGGAGTTTGCATGCATACTGCTCTTCGTTTTGGCTGCGTGCCATCGCTATGACCTGCAAGCTGCAGATCTCGGTCTGATGCAAGATGACAACTTCATCATGAAAATGATTCGTCGCATCCCCCAGAGCCTACAGATGTCGGATCTAACAGAAGAGCAAAACAAGCAATTCTCAAAATGGGTCGAGGGACTCTACGCTACCGACGAACACGGCGAAACTACTGGCATCGGAGACGAGGTCATGTCGCAGTGTCCACCGCAAGCTTTCTATCTCTTGGTGCCACTGCTCTTCGATCAAAGCGTCATGTCTTGCCGGTCAAATTCGCTGTCTATCGATACCATGCGCGGAGGCTTGGAATTCTTACTCGAGCCTTTCTTGCTACCATCTCTAGTTGGCGGTATCAGCTGGGTGGTCAAACATTCATGGGAAGACCACAACGATACCGATATCTTGCTGCAGATCCTCGAGAAGCTTTTGAAGCCTTCAGGGAGCTCCCAGGACATGCAAGCCATGCACAGGTGCATTCTAGGCATTGTGTCTACACCACTAGAGTCTTCGTTACAGACTTTAATCAGGCGCAGGCCTGAGAAGAAGGATCAGGCTAATGCACTAATTGAAATCCTCAAACCACATCTGCACCAGCAGCGGACAATGGTCGTTACTCGTAGCGAGCTTGACGCGTACGCTGCAGACGGCCTGTTAACGCAAGCTGTCAAGAACTCTGTTCGCAACCTTGCGATGTGGGCTACAAATGGCAGTTCCGATGCACCTCCGCGATATGCGTCGCATCTTGTCCACTGTGCCATGAAGGCCCATGACAGTTTCAAGGTATTACACGCGATAGTTGAGGAGCTACGGGACCAGACAAACATGGGCAATGGATCCGTCGCTCTTGATATTTGCGCTGCGCTGGTATATGCGCCCGAACCGGGATCATACACAACCTTGATGAATATCACAGGCACGGCTGCACAAATCACTGGTCGCTCGCTGCACGACGCCATACGTTTGGAGATGATGAACGTACAGAAGCTCCTCCAAATGCCTCCCCGAGACGCGGAAGCCTTGGTGCGTCTAGCCCGCAGAGTTGAAGCCCAGTCAGCCGTGTCACAAGTAGCACTCGTGAACTTGCAACCCTCGACCGATGAGCATGTCATGTCAGAGCAGGTGATGCAAGACCTTGGCCTCGGCACGAATGATGTCTCAATGACAGTCGGAGAGTCGTTGATCACTGACAACGGCGGGCTTGATCAAAACGGCAATACGGACTTCAACAACACAGACTTCAACGCCGCTGCCAACGGATCCCTAGACCTTGGCGACCCGACCAACCAGAATTTGAACGACATGATGCAGCTGGACAACTCAAATGACATTTTCGGCAACCTCAACGTTGACTTCAGCCAGCCGAGTCAACAGCAGGTCGGGCAAGGCGACATGAGCGCGGGCGATGGCGGTGAGCAGCAGAATGCGGAAGAAGACATCTTTGCCGGCTTGGACATGGGCGGCCTGGATTTCGACTTCTCTTAGTTGCGGAACAGAAATCACTCATGGACTGGGGACGCAAGGCTTGAGGAGAACTGGCATTTGCTACACATGCCTGTCCCTGTGACCACACAGGCAGCCGACCACGATACTGAGACCGATGGGCAAAGTGGTTCTGGAGGCGAAAGTGAGGAGCAGTGTGGAGAGGACAGCGATTTGGAATAGGAAACTGTGTCACTTGGATTTGGATAATCACAAGGTAGTGGGGTGATCTGACATTATCGCTTCCACACACGCAAGATTAACGCTGAACAACTGGAAGCAGGCAGATACATATGAGCATGTCCCACAGTCCGATGTGGAACCCGAGCACGCGATGCCGAGGTGCTTAGCGGGGTAAATTGAACTCGCCGCTTCGATAACTATGTTGTTGTTATCATGAGTAGATAAGATACTCGACTTCTTCAATACGTGAATGCTAGACTAGGTTTAACACTTCTTACACCAAAGACTTTTGGAAACCACCATGCCTTACTCTCTGAAAGGACGCAATGTCCTAATCACCGGCGGCTCAAGGTAAGCCTCTTGTCGAGCTGGTCGGAGTACTTGAACTTGACCGTCGATATTACAAATGTAGAATGAGTATCACATCTCTTGCTAATCCTAACAAACAGAGGCCTCGGAGCCGAAATCGCCCGCAAGTTCGCAGCAGAAGGAGCCAACGTGGCCATCAACTACGCAAACTCGGCCAAGCCTGCAGAGGACCTCGCGCAAGAACTCCAGTCCACGCATGGAATCAAAACAATAGTTCTTAAAGCCGACGCAGGCTCAGGCTCCGACATCAAGACTCTGGTCCAATCGACCGTTGAGAAACTAGGCGGCCTCGACATCCTCATCGCCAACGCAGGCTGGACGCGCTTCTCCGATTTCAATGATCTTGAATCCATGTCCGACGACGAGTGGGACCGCTGCTGGCGGACCAACGTGCTGGGTGTTAAACAGCTCGTCGCCGCTGCTCTGCCGACATTCAATTCCAATGCCGAGGGAGGCGTTGTGCTGGTGACGAGCTCGATTGCAGGCCGCAGTATTGGAGGCTCGAGCATGCCGTACTCGATCACCAAGGCTGCGCAGCTGCATTTGGTCAAGTGCGTGGCTAAGACGCAGGGGAGTAAGGTCAGATGCAATGCGGTTTTGCCTGGGCTGTTGTTGACGGACTGGGGCGCGGAGTTTGGGGAGGAGAGGATCAAGCAGTTGAAGGAGGCGGCGGTGTTGAAGAAGGAGGTGAGTTTCATGTCCGATCATTACTTATTGGAATTGCTCGCTGGCTTTTGTCGCATCTCGCTGACTTCTCGGTTCGTTTTAACCCATGCAGACCGATCTCCAGGATTGTGCGGACATGTTTGTCTCTCTTGCGAAAAACACCAGCATTACCGGCCAGCACATTCAGGTCGACTCTGGTCTGGCGATACAGCACCTCTAGTGAGGTCAGACTGAGGCTCAAGGGTGACGGTTGCTCGATATGTTTCCACTAGCATAGCGATCCATGGCTTGCTAACCGGCAGTGCCTCCGTATGACTTACATAAAGTCCAAAATCGGGTTGTATTGGTCTCAGGACCCTTTTGTGCAGCTGCCTCCCAGCGTCCATACGCATTTCAATGAACGTTGGCCTGGTCTTTTTGTATCTGGGAGCAGTAGTGATGGTGATGATGGATGAGCTTTACAACACAGCATAGACCTTTAGCTTTGGCAGCATTGATGGTCAGAAATGCTCATTGCATTGGCTGTATTCTCTGGACATCTTCTCATTGAAAATTCCTTTAAATGTAAGATATCGTACCAGAATTCATAGTTGACAGTGAAGCGTTGGGATTCCTGTTCATGTTGTCTCGATTTCAAAATGTGAACTGTATGATTACAACTATCTCATGCTTATGGCATTGAATCTTTTAGCTACACGCTTGCGGTGCAGTGCAAGATTAAGACGTCATAGCATTCTTCGGGAGGCGTGTCCGTTCATGGTTACTCGGCGTCAACAGGATCCCAATCTGTTCACAAATTAGCCAGACAATTCAATCTCAGCCTTCCAAACAAGCCAGAAACTCACCAGTAACAAGATACTCATCCAACGCATCCATCCTCTTCATATCTGCCTCCTCAATCTCAAACGCTCCCACATCCGCATTCTCTACGATCCTTTGCTTCTTCACACTTTTTGGTAGAGGAACATGTCCATGCTGCAGGTTCCACCGCACCATTAGTTGCGCAGGAGTGCAATTGTACTTCTTCGCCAATTGGACAATGGTTTTGTCTTTCATCTTGTAAGCTCGCGCCAGAGGCGCGTAGGCTTCGACAACGATGTTGTTATCTTTGCAGTATTGCGTGAGCTTGCTGCGGGTGTTGAAGGGGTGCACTTCGATTTGATTGATGGCAGGGAGCAGGCGGGGAGAGGAGGAGAGGAGTTCGGCAATCTATTGGCTTCTTGTTAGCATGTTTCTTGCTTTTTTCTGTCGCGTGATGTTTTTTCATGCCACTCACATGTTTCTCGCCATAGTTACTCACACCCGGAATCCGCACTTCACCCTCAAGCACCGCGTCCTCCAACGCCTTCCAACTGCTCAACCTTACCTCTTTACCACCATAAGGACTATGCAGCAAGAATAAATCGATGTACCCCAACCCACACTCCTTCACACTCTTCGAAATACTCTTCCTCACAGCATCATACCCCGCATTGCTAGCCAGTTTACTCGTATAGTGAATGTCCTCTCTTTTGATCTCAGGATGCTTTTCCAGATAGGCGGAAATTGTAGACCCAACTTCCCGCTCGTTGTGGTACATTTGCGCGCTGTCAAAGGCGCGGTAGCCGGCTTCTAAGGCATAGTGCACGGCGGTGCTGGTCTCGCGGCCACTGGTTAAGTATACTCCAAGATGGATGTGAGGAATTGTGAGGCCTTTGGTGTTGGGGAGGGCGGCGCGGGTGGTGAGGGAGAAGGTTTGGGAGGCCATTTTGGCGAGGGACATGGGATGGGATGCTGGTGTATGAGTGTTTTCCAATCGATGATAATCAGGAAAGAGGGATAGAAAGAGAAGGCGTAATGCCTGAGAGCGAGAAGAGCTCTCAACTTACCATGACGTCGATTGGTGGAGTTGTTAGACCGATCAGGTGTTGTTATGGTGCTATCGCCTCATCGTGAAGCGTCGAAGTCGTCAGGCAAGAACGACTCCCACGTGGCAACCTCACCTCACCTCACCTCCACCCATGCTATTTATTGAATATCCGCCAACGAACCTCAGTCCACAAGCAATAAATAACAAGGGTTCGTGCAACGCTTGCCCACGAGTCAACTTGACGATCCTCCACAGGGTCTCGTTGCCAGTGCGTCATCAGCATTCATGGACGAAATTTATCCTTGCCTGTTCCTGGACTCTGCATGCGGGTAAATAGCCATCCGAATATAGTAGTGACTTGACCATGATCTCACCGCCAGGAGGCAGCATTTGGGACAACGTATTGCACTTTCACCGATCTGTACGTTGCAACGACAGACCATCTTGTTGATGCGAGCTCGCCTGCACGCACCGACCTTCGACAAGCTCCAGGGTGTCTGCGCGACCTCTGTGCCTCGATCTCCGCAACGCTCGATCTCAGTCTTGACGTCTACGATACGACCTTGGGGATCGCATCGGTCTCCCATCGCCATTTTGCAGCAAGCAGCACATTCCCATTGCCCATCATGGAGGCCCATCACAGCAGTAGCCACAGCTATACCTCCACCCAATATCACCCTTCAAGCTCCAACTCTAATGACTTCGGACCCTATCACAACAACTATAATCCCAACGGCCGACCAGGGACTACCATACCACCATCCTACCTCCCCCCTCCGCCGTCCCTCCAACATTACCCAAGCAGTTCCTTTTCATACGCGTCACGCCATCCACAACCAGGACCTTCGCGAAGACCAAACAACATGGACGGCATTCTCGACGACAGCACCGCCGAAGCACCTCCCCTCACAACCAACGACCCAAACTTCGACATCATAGATTGGTACCCAGCCTACCAAAGCTGCCAGCGCTACTTTCTCGACCACGCCCAACACGAACCCGCGACCCAAGCTCTCTGCGCCCTAATAAACATCCGCCTGCCCTACCAATGGCTCAACAACCCAATAACATCCTCCACCCCACCACAACAACCCAACACACCCTCTTCGGCGCAATCCAACAGCCAATTCACCTTCACAACACCCTACCAACGCCCCACCAACGGCCTCAATAGCCCTCACCAAAACCAACAGCTCTCCACCAACCAAGCATCGCCCGTCTTCATCTCACTCCTTCCATACCTCCGCCGTTTAATCATAACTGGCTTCGACAAACCGCCCATCCTCCACGGCTTTTTTGGCGATTCCTATAAAGCCGGCATCGCGCCGCACCTCGACTGCGAGCGCCGCAACTACCTTTTCTCCGCCAAACACGGCGGCTGGAGAACTTGCAAGAAACAGTACGATTCTGGCAGCGGAGGCGGTGCGGCGGGCGACGAAACGGCGCCTTTCATGAAGCCCTTGGAAGACGCGCGGGGAGAGGAGGTGGGCGCTGCCGAGAAGGCTTGGAGCCAGTGGTTGGCGATGGAGGATTGGTTGGTGGGGGAGAGAGCATTGGAAGGAGAGGTGCCGGGTGGGAGTCAGGGAAGTGCTGGGACGAGGGAGAGGGAAAGGGAGAGGGGCGATTTGCCCGATCGGGCTGCACGATGATGAGGACATGCGGCCAAAGAGGGAACGAATCTACGAACATACATGAGAAGCCAGGGTCACGGACGGGAGGGAACCGAGCGGAGCCAAGCAAGGCAGGAGTTAGAGACGCAGGTGCTTGCCATTCCTCGACGGCATACATCGGGTTCTTGGTCTTTTGCATGACCGTCGGCGCAGAAGCGGAGGAGAGGGCTCCGTCTTCGCGAGCTGGTGAAGCCACATCAGAAAGGCTCCGATCCGCGAGCATTGAGATCGCACACGGTAGAGGTGGACCTGGGAAGAGAACGTGCAGCCGCCATCTCGCAAGCAAGCGCTGCAACCGAGATGCGCGGCAGCGAAACGATCGTTGCATGGCATATCGAAACTCGAATTTCAACAAGTTCCCCAGCGATGATGGTACGGAGATTCAGCGCAGCATTGGGAATTGGGAGGAAACTAGACGGACTTGTCTGCGATGCAAGATCTTGCACATTGACGAGCCGATGCGGCTATGATGATAATTTCTAGATCTCATGAGGAGCAAGATTGCAATACGCGGTGTCGTTTTAATGCAACATTACATATCTCGGTATTTCCGATTATGCGAAACGAATCTCTGCTCCTGCTCTATGGTCTGAAGAGGGAATGCGATGAAGAGGTATATAGTAAGCAGAACGCGGGAAAGCAAAGATATGTCCATCGCAAGAAAGTTGGAAGATCAAAGAAATGCCGCCTCTCCCATCACACTTGTTCGAGTCAAGTAGAGACACCTTCTTCTCCTCAAATTGCAGCCTCGTCTACCCAAGCACGGCCGCCACAATGATCACCGTCAACACTACGACCAGAATCAACAGCAGACAACACGCCTTGCCCCTTGCGCTCTTCTGATGTCTACTCGCCGTGCGCAGCTGCTGGTCTGCGTTGCGGGTGTCGTCTCTCGTTTGCGTGACATTGTCGCTAATAATGTCCAAACTCTGGCCCTGCTCGTGCACCATATGCGCAACATCACGGAATAGCTCGTTTAATTCCCCAACGGATTGCTCGATATTGCGGATCTCAGATTCGCGCTCGATGATCAATGTTTCCTGGAAGTCGACTTCGGATTGGTCTGCGAGGCGGGGTTCTTGGGCTAGTTGTTGCTGTTGCTGCTGTTGCTGTTGGCCACCGCCGGGTGAAGAAGCGGCTTCGCCCTCTTGTTCCAATGCAGTCCTTGCAGCGGTAGCGCTCGCGCGCTGCTTCTCAATCGCCTGCCTCTGCAGCACTTGAAACTCGGTCAAGCTCGCTCTGAACTCCTGGTTGAGCTTGCCCTGGGTGTACTTCTGGCTTGGGCCGAGGTCCTCCCAGTTTGACACGCGCTTCAAGCCGTCGCCGATTTCTTTAAAGCTGTCGCCTGTTGACTGCAAGAGGTCTTGCACGCGCTCTCGCACACGGTCGGTCTCGCGCTTGGTGCCTAGGAGGGAGATTTGGTTGTTGAGGCGCGAGATGGAGTTTGTGAGGGTGAAGAGTTGGTCGGAGAGGGAGGATGTGAGGGCTTGGAATTCGGGGTCGTCGGCGTATTGAGGGTCGTCGGAGCGGCGCCATGTTGTTGGTTGAGCTGAGAGGGAGGGTTAGTACTGGTTGGAGGGCTGGAGCGTAAGGGTGGATGTACATTCGAGGTTTGGGTTGTCTTGGAAAGACATGATGGGTGTTGGTCCGGTGGGAGTCAGGTAGTGACAGTGGAGGTGGCTGTATGACTCCGGTATGCGACAGTGCGTGGATGCACAATGAGTGTAGTATAGTGTCGCAAGAGGAGGAGTCGGTGTTGATAGATGGAAGCCTGCGCCTTCAGCGTCGTCTGATGGCTTGTGCCGCGCCGACTCTCGGATGACGTCTCGGCCCAGACGCAGCTCAGAGCGCCGCAGGTCGCGCCAAGGCCATACCGCATTCGGTGTTTACCTGAGAGACGGAGCTTGAAGAACTTCGAAACATGTGACAACCGCCCATTGCACACCGACTGCAACACTTACACCCTCTCGCATTCACTCGTCTTCTCTGCAGGATCTCTTGACTCGGACATGGCCGCATAAGGACAAAGAACTTGACCGCCGCTCGCTCTTTTCTCTTCTTCCGCGCCAGCATGGCGACACGGACTGCGACTTTTCAACAAAATAATAATACATCTTCACTTTCGAGGAGCACAGCAAACATGTCCTCCGCCACCAAGCCAGAGCCAAGGGCTCGCTCATACAAAGACTTCCTCACCCCGGCATTGCATCGCCGGTTCACCAATGCGACTACTGGTGCTCTACTTGTTTGTTACATGGAATCGGTCCTCATGTCCGACGGCAACCTCTTCTGGCGCCTCTTCGTCTTCGGCAAGCCTGGCATCCGCATGCTTCTGCTTTTCATACCCGTCTTGAGCGTCTTCATCATCCGCCTGGCCAACTTGCATGTCGGCGAAAGGAACACCGCATCAGGATTCGAGACTTTCTACCAGCACTTGACATCACCGAGGACCTATAATACACTTTGGTGGTACTTCGTGTCGGCATTTGTGTTTGGTGAAGTGTACATTTGGTCTAGAGGTCATGATGCGGATCTGGGATGGATCGATCAGGGCAGACCGTATGAAAGACCAAGGCTGAACGAGAACCCCATCTTGCTGAGGAGTTTATACTTGTATTTGGCGGCTGTTCAGACATGTGTACATCTTTACAGTGAGAGAGATACTGTGGCACTTCTGGATCACGAAGAGAAGGAACAGAAAAGCTCTGAAGAACAGCCGAAGCCCGTGAGGCCCATGGACAAATTTCAGCAAATCGCTCCGGCGCTGGCGCAAAGAGCGTTGAAGCTTACCATTTTTGGCCTCGCCACTATCATGTTCGTATACTTCACCCTCCTCCGCCGCACTGCCTGGTCTTGGACGTACTTCTTTGGTCGGGTTCTCATCAGCAACCTGCCCAAGAACGCTCCACCAGCCGGCTTCATACACCTACCTGGCTTGATCTGGCAAAGCGCGAGCTCTTGTTTCTTGATGGTCATCCTCTGGGAGGTCAGCAACACGATGTTCACCCTCTACGTGGCCCAGCCACCCCTCAAGAAGGACAATCCGTTGACCAGTGAGGTCAAAGACAACGTTGGCACATACATCACCAAATCCCAAGACCCCAACGGCTCACTCCTCAACGGGCTCAAGTCTAAGAAAGAAATGCCAAAGACGTTCGCATTCTGGGAACTCTACCTCATTTGCACTCAATTCAACGCCCGTCGCAAGTCCATCTTCACCGAAGTCGACCGCAAGACCGGCAGCACCTGGACCCAAGTCAGTACCGCCTGTTTGAGCGAAATCGAAGCCATCCGCTCTCGCATCAGAGCCTCGCAAGACCCCGTCGAAGGGCGTGCCAAGATCGCGGCCGAAGAGCTCGCCCGCAAACAGCAAGAGCACCTGATCGGACACCCGAAAACGGAGCCCCTGGGTCTTCCTAGTATAGCCAATCGCGGCGTGCAAGACGGTGAAGTCTTCGCCAAGCAGTCTTCATCGTTCTCACAAAACGTCGGCAACTTCGCCAGATCTGTCGGCCAGAGCCCCAACGCCCAGAATCCTCTCTCACCTCGCGCAAGACGCGCCCTCGAATGGGGCACCGACCGCGTCCTCTCCAAGGAGCAGCAAGCCCAGCTCTCCCAACAAAGACTCAGCAAAGAAACAAGCGGCTACATGCTCTCTTTCCTCCAAACACCTGTTGGCGAACCCTTCCGCAAGACCTTCGCCCGCCTAGCAAACGCAGTCATCTTCGGCGTTCCGCGCAGCAACCGCGTTAACATCGTGCACGCTGTCCGCAGCCTTACAGCCCTTGTCCTCTCGTCCCTGAAAGAAGACGACTACGGCCAAGCATCCAAGGACGTTCCGGCCATCATTCGTACCTACACCGCTACTATCGGTGAGATCCAGCGCTTCTTGGCTGTTCTCGAACCGAGCTGGACGGACATCAACTTCAATGAGCGTGAGAGCAGACATGTCCTGGAAGTCGTGCAATTGGTAAGGGAGATGAGGAACGGACTTGAGCAGATGCTGCTGGCTTTTGGAGAGTATGCTAGCAGCCTAGGCTTGTCCAAGAGGGAAGTTAGGGAGGCAAAGGAGGCTGTTGGGAAGGGTTCAGGGAGTGAAATGGTCCAGACTAGATGATGGGTTTGATGTTTGTCTGCTTGATTTGCCTCCTGCTACTATTTCATAATGACAAAAGCCTCTGCTCTAAGTTATCTTCTCCACACTACATTTCTCAATGAATGGTATAACTAGTTATAACTCTCCTGGTCCATAAGTTTGTCTGGTGCTAACTTACATTAGTAATGTATCTCAGTGGTGTAAATCACTTGAATTGAGAACATGATTGATATTACCTGCTTACTGACAAGGTACTAGCATATATTTTTAAGTAACATATCTCAGTGGCCTGTATATTTTCTAGTGACAACATGTCTAATAGTAGCTGCTTATATGCTTGGGATGACACTTGGGGCCAGACAAATCTATGAATCGACAGAGGTACTCGGCAATCAAATGGCATTGCATAATTCTCCAACATGTGTGGATAGTTTGTGCTGCTGCTTCCTCGACTGTGTTCTGTAACTTACATTAACTATGATCTCTTTTTGATGCATTGGTTCATTGTCCTAATTGCTGCAGATTGGGACAAAACCATACAACTGTCAACTACAAAGCCTTAGGTAACCTCACTTATAGGGAAGCTGGACACATAGTGAAGCTAGACATGAAATTTAACTTTACTTATAAATGACACCATAAGGCAACAAGTATCATTCTAATTGAATTAATATTAGGCTAGCTCATCCTCACTAATTACCTCTATTATCCTATTATCGCTTAGTACAACAGACTAACGTGATTTATCCTTTTCAATTTTTTTTCATAGCCTAACTTACTTTTTAGTATTTTCGATAGCCCTACTAACCTCCTCTAATAATAAGATAAATTTGCCTTCGATCGATATGTCCTTACCCTTCCTAGCTTCTTAGTAAGATACTAAAAGGTCCTATACTTTCTTTAGTTTATATTTAAGAAGGATAATCTAAGAATAAGCTTTCTTAAGTTTAGTATTTAGGAGGAGGAGGAAGGGTCCCTAATCTTTGTCCACTTCACTGTCAACGACATTAACTTCTCTTATAGATTCTAACTTACTAGTTATAATACTATCCTCTTATCATTAATAGAACAATTTTTCCCCTATCACCATAGTCAAATAGTTATAACCACCCTTCTTATGATCTTCTCAAAGAGACAACCTATAGGCATCTAAAAGGCTTGTCTGGTATTGCACTAGAGGACGATTGCGCCAGTCATGCCGTCTTGAAGCATCACACTCAACATTTGTAGTTTATCATATCCAAAGTTGAAAGTGTTAAAAAGTAAGCATAGTAACTTAGTGAAAGCTTCTTAGAACTTTCCAAATGCTTTCTGGCAGTCATCAGTCGATTCAAACATGACATCTTTCTTCATGAGATGCATAAGCAGTTTGACATTGCCAGAGTAGTTTTGATAAAGCAGTAGTAGAAATTTGCAAAACCTAGGAAGTAGAGTAAGTTACATCCTTCTCACACCTGGGGAAAGAGTAGTTGGGGAACATTTCGATTCCCTAGGAGTCTATCTTGATATAATCAGTAGAGATGATGAGGCCTAACCTAGGTAACGTCGCCGACAGTGAAATGGGCCATCCGGTGAAGTGGGCCAAAATTGAGGGTCTACTTAGCTAATCAGGTTATATCTCTCTCAAAATAAGTCGAAATACCTTAAATTTGAATATATATTTAACTTATGATGTTGTCTATTACCTATCAGGGTCTAGCGTTTTATCGAATATATAGCTTATATTATAGAGATTCAAAAAAGAGGATTTTCTAGTAGAAATTCTAACTAAGTCCTTAAAATAGCTATAGCTATAGCTATAAAAGAGCTATTAAATTATAACTTAGTAGTAAGCTAATTTATACATAGTTCCATTCATTATATAGATTATTAGATCTATATACTAAGATCATTTAGAGAAAAGGGGCTTAAAATACTCTAAAATACCTAGGCTAACTATACTGAGATCTACTTAGGCTTTATGATAGCGTTTTCTACTTCAATAGACTATGATAAGCTCTATAAGATAGCTATAGACTAGCTAAGTACTTTACTATACTGATTATAGTCTAATCTATCTACTAATAGTATTTAAAAAATTTATATAAGCTATAAAGCTAGCTATAAGTAGTTTAGTATAAGCTAAGTATTTAGTCTGAATTATAAAACATGTAATTCTACCTTTTCTATATATTTAACGTGCCCGACGGTGAATCCGGCCATCCGGTGAATCCAGCCACGGATGCCAAGAGGTCCGTGTCATTTTCGTGCTAAAAGTCGATTTTTACGCATCCTTCTTCTTTCTTATTTCTTTATGCCTTCTTATATAGAAGAGGACCTCGCCGAGGCGAATACGACTCTATACGCGCGTGTTCTGACGCCTTTGATATTCTGCGTACTACCCTTCAAGATCGGCTTCGAGGAATACAAAGTCGATTATAGAGCTACGAAAAGTATCAAGCGTTAACTAACGCCGAGGAGGAGACTCTTATTGAGTTTATCAACAGCCTAGGTGCCTCAGGCACCCTAAACACGCTGCCGTTCACAAAGGAACTAGCCGTAGAGATAATCGACCACCGAGATCCAAATTCGACCCCCCCCTTTCAACGTACGATTCTCAGCGACCACTAGCTCGATCGCTTTCGAAAACGACATCCTATTATCAATACGATCTGTTCCTATCAGCTAGAAGCATCTCGGTTTGACAGCGTTAACTATGACGTTGTTAAACAGTTCTTTTCTAAGCTTGAATCTCTCATTCGAAAACGACGTTATAAATCCAAAAGGGTATATAACGTCGATGAGACTGGTTTTAGAGTCGGGACTTCGACTACGACTAAAGTGTTAGTTAACGCTTTAGAACGACGTAATTCGAAGAAGGTACCTGGTCGACAAGAGTAGGTAACGTCGATTGAGTGTATATCTGTCTTAGGCTTAGCGATACCACCTATAGTCATTTTTAAGGCAAAACACCTTATTTCGAGCTGGTTACTGAAAGAACCGCCTGCCAATTAGAAGTTCACGTGTTCTAATACTGGATGGACGAACGACACGCTCGGATTCGAATAGTTAAGTGAGGTTTTTGAACCTAATACACGACCTAAAGACGATTCTTACTAACTCCTTATTCTCGATAGTCATAGCTCCTACGTAACAGCTAGGTTTATCTCGTTTTGCCTACAGCATAGAATAGACCTCGTACGACTACCCCCTTATACGTCGCATGCCCTATAGCCTCTTAATAAGTCCGTTTTCGGACCTCTCAAAATCGCAACTGGAAATGAGGTCGATTACGTGTTTCGAATTTCAAGCGCTTGTATTTCGAAGGCCGAATAGGTTAAAGCCTTCGAACGTGCGAGGATTACGGCAATAAGTGAAGGAAATATAACGTCAGGCTTTTAAATCACTAGAATCTGGCCAATTGACGTCGATTTGGCGTTATCTAAGGTGGATAGGCCCCCCCCCCCCCTTCCCCCCCCTTAGACCCCCCCTCGAATTGCGACTCCTACAGATTACGACAACCCTCAAATCTTGTTATCCCGACCACTTAGGGGTATCAACTATTACTACCAATCAGCGTTAACTAAGAGGATCGTTTAGGAATCGACAATTCCAAGTCCTATAAAGAGGTTTATTTTAAAAAGTAAGGTTAATCTCGAAAAGGCAAATTCTCGAATCACGCTACTTGAGCGTGAACTAAGAGAGGCATGTGGGTTATTAACGTCACGTAAAGGTCATAAGAAGGGTAAACGCGTCGCGATAGAAGGCAAAATCGTCCTATTAACTGAAGAGATAGTTCGACTAGCTAAGGAAGCCGAAGAAGAGGCGCGTAAAAAGAAGGCTAAAAAGAGTAAAAGACGTCGATCCCTAACGCTGAGTGAAGAGGAAGAAGAAGAGTCAGGTAGTAAGGATGAGCTAGTTTGAGCTTAAGTTGAAAAAGTTATAACTTCTTTTGTAAGTGAGATCAAAATCCATAGCCGGATTCACCGTCGGGCACGTTATATAAGCTACAACTTAGCTATATATATAGTTTATTATCTAAGATAGCTAACTTTTTGATGAGTAGCGGCATATAACTAGTAGTTTTTGACTATGATGTCACGGAAACCATGATGTTAATAGTTGATGTAACAATAGAAAAAGAAGCCACCACCTGGTGCAAGTCAAAGGATACCAGGCTCGTGGCAAGAGAGTGGCTCGACATAATCCATCCTTTGGCGATATAGTCTTTCAGGGTGGCTCTAAGCACTTCCAGCTCATAATGGTTCATACTGTAAAGCAAGCTGAATGGCAGCTGTTGCCTTTTAATCAGTAGAGTTTTGAGGTCATATTGCCTCCATAGTGGGAGCTTATCTAGTGCGTCTTGCGAGAAGATGTCGTTGAAATTATTAGCTTATAGCATCTCTGACAGTGAAACGAGATCTAAATAGAAGCGTGACACCTTGAAATCCAAGTATGTAATTTCCATGATTTATATACATCTTCAAGGCTATTTAGGCAAATTAGAGACTACTACATAAACACAATCACTTTATAATCTATATATAAAGCTAACTAGGTAGTAGCTACTAATCCAAGCCTATCGTTAGTTATGCATTTCAGAATTTTCTGTAATTAGACTTCTACTTTAGATCTACTAACGTTATATCTGTTTAATTACTTGATATGGAAGCTCTAGCTAACTTGGTCATATAGTTATGGTAGGTTAGATGCTAAATAGCCTAATAGACTGACTAATGTTCTACGCCTGCTTCTAGATAGATCTCGCTCCTAGGCCAAAGCTGTCATTACAAAGGCAGCTTCATTAGTAGGGTAGTTGGCTTTCGAGAGAGCCTGTCAGACTGTTGCTCAAGTTGACAAAGGGTGGCAGAGAAAAGCTGGATACCAATGCTTGTATTTAATAGAATGGCAGAAGCCAAGACCATTGTTAACAAAAGCAATGTCAAAGTGCTCTGTTTCCATGTCAGAGGTGATATGACATGGTTCGAGTTCAAGGGAGGAGTGTAACTTTTCATGTTATTAGCAGAAGGACCTAAGCATATTTTTTTATATTCATCTAGAACAAAGAGTTAGAATGAACTTATAAGATGTTGAATTATCCTCTGAGTACAACGACTTAGTAGCACCAGTTCTTACCCCTAACTTAGGTAGTTAAGATGATAAAATTCAAGAGTTGTTATGATTAATAACTTTAGGAGTTGCAAATCAAGATAGAGCCTAAAGGAGACAGGGTCTCTGAGCTTCTTTGGATAAGTTAAGTTGATAACATATGTTACTAAATTGACATACATTAAGTTAGCTATATTCTATTGGATTTCAAGCTTGACACTATGTTAACTTGATTCCTTACCTACATCCTCCTAGTCCTAAGGCCTTAACCTACTTAGCCTTCAAAATTAGAGAGGAAGATACTTGAAACAGTCAACTAATTGACTTCACCTCTAACTTGACTTTTAAGAGTATCGAAAACCCTCCTTTCAGGTCTTGTTAAGTTTTTCTTCTATACAAGAAGGTAAAAAGAAGGAACAACGTTAAGAGAGAAGGATAACTTATAGTTATGAAAATCGAATCTTAGTATGAAAGTAATATAGACTTTTTGGTAATTTATAACATGCCTGATAGTGACTTTGCCTATCTATGTTAGTGATTCAGCTATAGATACTGAAGGATCTATATCATGTTTACATTAAGACTCAATTATTCCTTTCTCTCTTCTTTAACTTATACTTTCTCTTATGGAGAAAGAGCTTATCAAGGCCTTAGCGAGCTATTACTGAGGTAATTACAGCTCTATGTAACTATATATATATTCTGATATATTTCAAATTTTAATTTGTTGTCATCTAACATTGAGCTCAAAATGACTAAGTCATAACATTAACTTGATTTATTTCATAAGTGAGGTCACATCCCAATGCTAGGTTCACTATCAGATATGTTATGTAGCTAGACTCACTACTTAGCCTCACTTATGGTGAAGTGAGACATATAGTGAAGTGGGACAGAAAAAGTTTGAAACACGTTATTTTAGGGATTATATAAGCCTATACTAAGATTTAGTTCAAACTAATACTATATATAGAGTCTAAGAGTATTATGTTATCTATAAAAGAAATTTATAGTTAATAATACTGAATTAGGAAAAAGTTATAAAGCAATATATATCTTATATAAATTTCATATCTACTTCTAATTAGCTATAGCTATCTTTAAATACCTATTATATTTTTATAACTATATATATAGTACTCTTCTAGTCTTATAC